>BDCZ01000097.1:23056-127359 GCA_001662365.1 Chlamydomonas applanata
CAGAGCCACGGCACGTGTGATGGCTGCACGGCTGCCGGGGTAGGCCAGACCCAGCGTGCCGGTCACCAGCAGCGCAGCACCCTGCCAAACAGTACAGTACGCAGAGCACCGTCACGACGCTCAGAAAGACCGTGCCAGCGCTTGCAGGTTGGAAACCCTCCTCTGGACGCTGCTGGCCCCATGGTAATTCAGCAGCATACAAATTCAGTGGGACCACCATCAGCCCAAGCCTTTCATTGATGAGCAGGCAAATCTTGCCATCTCTGGGTCAACATCCCCCTCCCAAGCGCACGTTTGTGAGGTGCAGGACTAGGTGGTTCGCGGACTGTCCCAACCAGCAGGGCTGGATGGGATAATGTGTGAGCCTCTTGCACTGCAGTCACGGCTGCATCACGCTGCGTAATCAGTTATAGCCTGCATGCTGCCAGTAACAAATCACAGTTACAAACAACGCCACAGCCACACCTTGATGTCGTCCACAGGCAATGCGTCTGCATCCAGGAACGCGTCCGCGTACGTCTCTGTTGGCCGCCCAAAGCCAGAGAACTCACGATCGCTGTGGCCAGCAGCAGCAGGAGCGGCAGCAGCGCAGGATCAGCAGCAGCATAAGCGCAAGGCGCCCTCAGCCCACCCAACCGCCCCGTTTGCTGCGCGTCCAGCGCATGTTTTCGCATATCTGACACTCTGCTGCCGTTGAAAATGCAAGGGTTTCAATAAACGGACCCGTCCGCCCACAAGCAACACAATCTCTAGCTGCGGCAGTGTCCACCGAGTGTATCCCAAGCGTGCCAGGTGCTTCTGTGCATCTTTGAATAGGTGACTGCAGCAGCACCTGCTTTTGCTCACCCGTTCTTGTCGCGCACCACGTACACATCACGGGTTGGCTCTTCACGGTGCTGTACGGCGTGCAGCTTCACGCCGCACTCTGCGGGAGAGCAGCCAGCACGTGCGCAGCTGCTCATATCCAATGCTTTCCCTTGCTGCTCCCTTACCCAGCAGAATGGCAGCACGCCCCCACCCACTCAACCCACCCCACCCCATCCATCCATCCCCCACTCCACCCCCCGCCGCACCACACAAACACGTTATGCAAGTGGCTGGGCTGTGGCAGCAGTCATCACACGGCAGCTCACAGAGGTGATTGCATGTCGGCCTGCACACACTGCTGTGAATCGTGCATATCCCGCATCTAGATCGGTGCAAGGCTCAAGCCCAGAGAAATCCGCACTGCATAAGAGCATGACCGTGATGATGACGCACCCTTGAGCAGGGTATACAGCTGATCGCCCGCTGCATCATGCCCCAATGCGGTGATGAACACTACGTCCAGCCCCAGCTTGGCCAGAGAGGTGGCAACCTGGCACGGCATATAAGTTATATTTAGGTTCAAGGGTTTAAAATAATTATGGGCATGGATTTGTCTGCATGCCGGATTTGTCTGCATGCCGGAGCCTGGCTGTGCTCAAGCTAGCATGACATGGCATATTGTAATTTTCTACAGTGCTTCCCATCAGAGGTGCTGCGACTGGTTGATCACCCGCTTGCCCAACTGCTTCCATGCTTCACGGCTCTGGAAGTTGGGATGCCAGCACATGCATGTATATGGCAGGTCTTAGATGCAGGCATGGGGCAGGCACTTGGGGTGATCCATATTTTGATATTTAGTGCAGTGCATGGCGATGCGGTGCCTTTGCCGTGCAGCAGGCACAGCAGGGAACAGCAGGCATGGCATCATGCAGAGCACAGCGCACATTGGCGGGCGCGCCGCCAGCAAAGGGTGTCCAGCTCTTGACCTTCTCCCGCGGCAACCCCTTCTGGTCCGCAATCAGGTCTGCGGCCAATCAAATCAACAATGGCACGAAGGCATGAAGGAAGGCATGAAGGAAAGCAGCTGATCTGGATGGGGCGCTGCTACTCCATGGCAGCCATGTGCATTCCTGTGTTTTTTCATGGCCAGATCTGACCAGACATGGTGGGCCCAGCCAAGAGGGATGTGTGTGCCCTGCGCCTCATGCACACAAGCTTTGCTGCTCGGCCATGCAGCACTTCAAACGTGTGTTATAGGTCCCATACACACCAAACAAAGACTCCCCGATGGACACGATCCGCGTGCGACCACTGGTGGAAGCTGCCTTCTGACTCTCGGCACGCACAACCATGCGCATGTGCGCACAGCCGGCCGGCCTAACGCTCGCGCACACAGAGCCCGCCTGGCGCCCAGGCATGCATGTGCCACTTGTGCTGACAATCATGGAAACCTACTTCAGATGATCGAGCAATCAACGCTGATGACGCAGCACGGCCACTGCTCAATCCCCTACTTCGTGGCGCTACACAGTATCAAATGTACTATACTATATTGGGTCCAGCGTAATCCGGCCTTCCGCACGCGGAATCAGGTAAGTCACATCTTGCGCCCTGTGACCAAAATTTTACGCTGTTCGGGAAGTGGATTGCCAGCTGGAATTGCGTTTATCGCTGTGGTCCTTGTTATATGCGCACTAACTACCGATGAGAAATCGACCAGCAGAACTTGACAGCTAGGAGCTTGAACAGCCCCTGCGCCTGTATCGAAAATGTCTACACCTGGTCGTTCGGGAAGATCTGCGTTGTGAGTTAACTTTGATAGCCATGCTTGCATCTACCATGCTTTGCATGCAGCAGCGCATGCACCTTGAAATACCATACCACATGGATACAGGGCAAAGGCCCAAAAGGGCTCTGAACAGCCTGAAGTCGTACATGAGCAGCCCCTGGCAGTGGCCAGCAATGTAATCCCTGGGAAGCAGGCTGCGGCAGCAAAGGGAGGCAAGCGTGGGCGCAGCAGATCAGCTGCACAGCAGGCGTCCCTAGCAGACAGTGATGATGATGTGCACGCAACTGCTGCACTTGTGCTGGGGGCTGAGGTGGACAAGGCAGGTGCAGGCCGCAAAGGCATGCGCACAGCACGACATGGGAAGGCCACAAAGCCGCCAGCAGATGAGGCAGGTGCCGAGGCACCTGATGAGGCACCTGTGCCTAAGCAGGCACGCACAGGGTCGGCTCGTGCACCACGCGCAGCAGCCACACGTGCACGTGCCATGCTGAAGGGCTTGGATGAGCAGGAGGCTCAGGAGGAGGAAGTGCAGGTCACAGCAGGCACACGGCCAGGTGCTGAGGAGGAGGATGGCAACAAGGGTGCCAATGATGCTGCCAAGAGCAAGGCTGGAGTCAAGGCAGGGCAGAAGCTGAAGCCAGCTGTGGTTGCAGTACCAGCAGGTGCAGGCACAGGTGGTGCATCACGGGCCATGGAGCACACACTGTGGGCTCAGGGCTACAAAGCAGTGGGGGGCCTAGATGAGGCAGGCAGGGGCCCGCTGGCTGGGCCAGTGGTGGCAGCAGTTTGCGTGCTGCCTAAAGGTGGGTGATGCTGCAATCTGCTGTGCCACATGTACGTCCTCTCTGCCTGCGGGATGCTCTATTTACTGATGCTGCAGTACCTGAGCTGTCGGTTCCCGGCTCTTGAGAAGCATGCGACTCGCAGCAGCACTTCAAGTCACACTCACGCATGTGATTGCTTGCTTGTATTGTTCCTTGCATTGTTGCAAGCGGGACTGGTGTGTTGCTCGACTGCCCGGTGCCTGTCCAGTCTTTGACACATCTGGCATTGAGGACAGCAAGGCGGTGACAGAAGCCGACAGGGAGGCACTGTATGAGCGGCTCACGACCACTCCAGGCGTGCTCTGGGCTGCGTGAGTTGGCTTGAGGAGCCACTCTTCGATGCCTGTGCTGCAAGAGCAGCGTGTGCTGTGCTTTACTGTGCATCACACTGCATGAGATCTGGAAGTATATGGGCAGGGAAGGGCACGGTGCTTTCAATCTGATGCGCCTGCTTGCTGCTAACGGCCTGACTGGCTGCATGCGCACGCAGGCACGTTGTGGACCATACCAGCATTGACCGCATCAACATCCTGCAGGCTGCGATGACGGCTATGCGTGAGGCTGCCAAGGAACTGTAAGCATTCCTCAGCACTCCTCCAGCAGAGCTTACAGCCCACTTAGTTGTTGGCCTGCACGCCGGACCGCACACAGAATTCCTGGCCTGCACATCCTGGCCTTTAAGCCAGGTCACCTGCGTCATCAGAGCGCGATATCGTCCATGACAAGGCTGTGGGTTGCCAACTGTTTGCCGCTCTCGCTGCTTGTAGGCCGCCTGGATCATTTGATTTCCTACTAGTGGACGGCAACAGTGTGCCCACCGACCTGCCTGCACCTGCACAGGCGGTGATCAAGGGTGACGCACGCATCACGTGCATCGCTGCAGCATCCATTATCGCAAAGGTGCTTGATGTAGCGCAGAGCTCCTGCATGGCACTGTTCAAGTTGGTTGTGGCATCGCATGGTTGCATCAGGCACCTTCTGGCATGCCTGGGGGGATGTGTCGGGCAGTGGGGCGCAAGCTGACATGTGTGCCCAGCCAGAGGTACTGGTGGCCAGTTACATGCAAGGTGTATGGCTGTGTGCAGAAACCGCAGTGGTGCCAGCAGCATGTGTTGCACTGGCTGTTCCTGTACAGGTCACACGTGATCGCATCATGGTGGAGTATGACAAGCAGTACCCGCAGTACAACTTCGCCCAGCACAAGGTGTGCTACTGTGCAGCGTGCGCTTCCATCCCTAACATATGTCTGGGTATGACAGTGCCCAACCGCCTCCTCAAACGTCAAATGTGCATTTCACACAAACACCTGTCAGATTGATGTGGTTGTTGGCTGTCCATATGCTGGCACCATACGTGATCAATCCAACACATCATCTACACTTTCACATGTGCAGGGTTATGCAGTGCCGGCGCACTATGCAGCTATTGAGGCGCATGGGCCGTGCGCAATCCACCGCCGCAGCTTCCAGCCCATCCGTGGCATCACGGGCTGGACACGTGAGGCTCAGATCGCACAGGAGGAAGCAGAAGCGGTCAAGGTGGCAGGGGCCAGCACAGACGTGGATGCCGAGCAGCCAGCCACTGCATCACTTGCGGGTGGTAAGAAGGCAAAGCGCGGGCAGCCGCGTAAATCCGTGTTGTGAATGATGCGGCTGGTGCGGTCAACGTGCTGGGTGCGTGCACTGCAGCTAGCAGAGTGGAGCAGCAAGCAGTGGATGAGGCCATCAAGCTGGTGTCCAAGCGCAGCCCGACACTGTGTACCTGGCTCCCTGCACCTCACCCAAGATCGGCCACTTTATTGGGACAGGGTTCAGGGTTTGGAGCTAAACCCTGATTGTTGGGTCTTTTATGCGATCTGGTTTGTCAATAATAATAAGCAATGGGTGCCTGGAGATGCAACCTTTTTCAAGTGCCATGTTCAGTCAGCGCAGGGATAGCGGCTGATGCAGATGCCCAACTCAATTAGCCTGCTATGCTAGCACGGACTGCTACGTTATCAAACGCCACGTTTACCATCTGTAGTTGACCGATTGCTTCTGTGACCCAATGTTGGAGCAGTGCTCTTCACGCCCTTAAACCTACGTTGTTGAAATGAACCGCACACAGCTGGTGGTCAGCCTGAGGAGCCGGGGCCTCCTCAGCATTCAGCGCGATGTTTTATTTGACCTGCGCTATCACATAGCGAACATCTTCACGGAGGCGCTGGACCTCTTTCTGTGCGCCATCTACACATTTGCTTTCATGTCATGGAGCGCATGGATCAGCCTTGGCATCACGCTTATTGTGGCGGGCCAGTCCACCACGCTGGACGACTACGAGCTGCCCAACGAAGGCGTGTTCTGGCCCTTCTTCGCCTACATCACTCTGCCGCTGCTGATGCTGCTGGCGTGGGTCGTATGGCGCCGCGAGCGTGCAAGTACGGCGATGGCGCATGCAAAGCCACTGCTCGTGTCCCTCTTGTTGCACGCTGCTTCCCTCATCCCACCCGCCGCGATGCTGAAGCAGCAAGCAGAAGCCAACACAGCACCCAGCTCAGACACCCAAGGACTTGGTGCCCAGCAGGCACGGCCACCAGAGGAGAAGCCAGCATCCGCCTTCCCATCACAGCCTCTGCAGCTCTCAGCTGTTGCAGCTGCTGCGCTCGAGTTCCGAGTCAGCCTGCTGGCTCTGCTGGATGACCTGCATGCGTACCTCGCTCACAACCGGCCATACGCGCGCCATTTCTTCGCGCCATACCTCTCCAATGAGAACCCGCGGGGCACGCTGGTATGTCATGCAGTGCTGCATGGGGCGCAGCGTGGGGGGCTGCATAACGGCGAGTGTGCAACTCGTGGGTCTGCTGTGCCACAACGTCTGCGCTACTGCGACAGCTGCGTCGTCTTCAGCTGGAGCTAGCATCTTGCTTTGGCCATCCTGCATAGCGCATCGCTCCGCACTGCCCACCGATTTGTTCCTTTTTGCTTGCGTGCTCACTCCCATGTGTGACCTGCAGTACACTGTGTCCCGCCAGCTGGGTGCATTGCTGCGGAAGGTGCATCTTTCAGTGCGCCATGTGCACATCAGCGCAGGCTGCCTGAGAGAGGCTCTAGTGTACAGCCATGATGCAGCCATGTCAACCCGCATCTCGTCCGCAGCAGCACAGCCGGACGTGCCAGCTGCAGCGCTGAAACAAGCGCAGGCTGACAGTGGGAGGCCCAAGGCAGATGCAGAGCTGGTGGGCAGTGGGGCAACCAACACAAAGGAGGCTGCTGCTTCGACCGTTGCAGATGGGGCAGGCCCAGGCGCAGTGGCCGAGTCTGCCGCAAACCCTGCATCCACAACCACAGCTGGGCCTGGCACAACACAAGTTGCGGCGGCAGCGGCTGCCGGGAAAGGGCAAGGCAGCCCCAAACAGACAGGGCCGGCCTTGGACAAACAGGCAAGCCAAGCGCTGCCCGGAGGGGGCCTGGGGCACAGCAGGGCCGGCGGGCCGGCACTCAGGGGCCTTCACATGCAGGTGGGCACAGTGCCTGCATTGCAGCTGGATTGCGGCATGTGCGCCAGACCTGCACCCAGCCTGCCTCGCTGCTACCGTCTTACGTTACTATGCCTGCCTGATGCATATGCTGTCTTGGACATGTCCTGCTGCAACAATTGGTGCCAAATCAAGTCCATGTGTGCGTGCCACCCCGGCCAGCAGGGCATGCTGATGGAGGAGCAGGTGGTGGCGCTGCACCAGGCTGTGGAGGAGCTGAGCGGGATCAAGGAGATGCGCACGCCTGTGGTGCGCTGGTCAGGAGCCAGCATCCCCTGCATGACTTGTCCTGCATTCCTCCCCTACATGAGTCGTCCTGCGCCCCTCCCCTGCATGAGTTGTCCTGCGAGACTGGCATGTAGGAATGTGTGAGCACTGGTGCGAGCTTGCCAGTAGCGGTTCACATATCCAGATGAGCTCAAGGCAAAGTACCGTTGCTACATTCAAACACAGTGCTGTGCTGCTGACTCTGACCCCATACATGTCAGTAAATCAGGTTGTATGCATACCACCCGTCGCTGGCCCACCCTGCCCGCAGATGCTGCGTGCCCTGGTGCGATGGTACACCGTCGTCATCATTCCGGCATTCATGGGCTTTTACTGGCTGGGCGCCGCCGTGCGCGACAACGACGCGATGGGCGTGTTCCTGGCGGCGCTGGTGCGGCCATGCACGCGTGCATCCTGTTGTAGCCTTCTAGGGTTATTAAAGGTTGAAGGCGGGATGGTATAGGGTTGTATTGAACAGTATTGGTAGCAGCCTTGAGAGGAGCGGGTCTTCGCTGTGCTTGCTGCCGCAGCACTTGTGCGGGGTCTGCCATGCGTCACATGCTGACTCAGCAGTAGCCGCATGCCAGGCAGATCCGTCAGCGCCCATGCCTGACACAGTCAGACTGCTGATGCCCATCCTGTTGCCCATGGCATGCGGAACAGTCTTGCTGCCTGCACACTTGCTGCCCCTGCTGTGCAGACCCAGATAGCGCTGATGGTGGTGTGTGATGTGGTGGTGGCATTGGAGGATCCCTTCCATGACGGCGTGCCCGACACACTATCGCTGCTGGAGATCATGGACCATGTGGCCGCGGTGGGTGTGGCATGTGTGGAAGTATTGTATCGTCTGTATGGTCCCAGATGAGCCGCTCCCGTACCTGCAGTGCCCGAGCTTCGCACTGTCCTGTGCACCCCTCGCCTAAACCCGAAACCATGAACCCAAACCCAACCCTATACGCTCCCGAGTATGGGGACAGGATGCAGATCAGCGGAATGTTATGATGCCTTTGGAAATGGTCAGGGAGCTGCAGTACTGAGGGGCGGTGTGCACGGCTTGTCTGGGATCATGAACATGGTGGTAGCATTTACAATGAGATGCGCTGGAGCCTGCGCTGGGTGCTGAATGGTGCACCCCCCACTGATGCACACCTCACTGATGCACACCTCGCAGATGGCGGGTGAGGAGCAACTGAACCTTGTGCCGGACGCCACAGGCAACAGCCTTGGAACAGGAACAACTACAGCTGCTGGCACAGCTGCTGCAACCACCACGGCGTTCAACACACCCAACCCACTCGCAGCCTCCCAAGAGTATGCATTGGCAACGGCTGCCACGCCTTGGGGCGCGTCTGCATACCAGCAAGGAGACATGGGCAGCGAGGGTGCTGCCGGTGCGTCTGATGGGATACAAAGGGAGGCGAGGCGACCGCGTGGACCAGCCATGGCAGCACCACCCATGCCACCTCCGCCCATGCCGCTGGATGTGCAGAGCATTCTGTAGGCTTGGACGCAGTGCAGCAAGGCAGCAGTGGCATGAAAGGATGTGGCAGCGGTGTTGCAGCATAGAGCTTGAACCCAATCAACTGACACTCGGTGTGAAGTTCGCTGTGTTTTGAGTGCTGGCGTTCACCGAGTCTGGGGCCCAGCAGCAACAGAGAATGAGAGACGACATCTGCACCCATGGGTAAACCAACCTGTAACAAGAGACACACGATTGGTTCTTTGCTGGGTTCTTTGTTTGTTTCTTTGGTCCCTCATCAGCCAAGGCTACGCGTCCATGTCTACATCACTATCACTCTGCAGCGCCCCCTCATCCTCATACTCCACAACACCACCCTCATCACCCTCCTCGTCCTCTTCACACTCCTGCCCCTCATACAGCTCCTCGTCTTCCTCCTCCACCTGCCCCTCAACATCACCTTCAAATAAACTGTCTCCATACCTTCCAGCTGGGTACCTGTATGCCTCCCCACCACCCTCCTCTGTGCCCCCAAACCCAGCTGGCTCGGGGGATGCGGGCTGCTGCGCCATTAGTGCCAAACCCCCCATGGCCATGGCATGTGCTTGCACTGAAACAGGCAGCTGCGAGCCGAATGCGCCAGGCTTGACCCCTGTCGCCGCTGTCAGCAGAGTGGCGTCAGCTGTGGGGCAGGCCGCAGTGTCAGCAGTTGCCTGCTGCGAGCTGTGTGCTTGCATGTTAGTGATGGGAAGCAGCACAGTGTGGCCAAGCTGCACTGACATATCAGCATGTCCATTGGCTGCTGGGCTGCTGCTGGCCGCAGGTGGCTGAGGATTGGTGGTAGGAGCTGCCCCACTTGCCTGCCGCACCGCACGTGGAGTTAGGCGGGGCAGCTTGCTCCCTAGGGGCACCAGCTCTCCCCATGCATCTCCGCCGGAAGATGTGGTTGCTTCTGGCTGCTGCTGCTGATGCTGCTGATGCTGATGCTGATGCTGATGCTGCTGCTCAGATGCTAAGTGTTGTTGCTGCTGTGCCTGTTCTTGTGCCTGCGCCGCCTGCTCCTGCTCTTCTGCTGACGGCTGCTGCGGTTCCCTCTGCTGCTCCTGCAGCAGCAGCCGCTGCCGCTGCTGTGGTTCCTGCTGTTGCTGCTGTGGCTGTCCTTGCTCCTGCCCATGCGCCTGCTGCTCCTGCTGCTCCTGCCCTTGCCCCTGCTCCTGCTGCTGCCGCTGCTGTTGCTTGCGTGCGCGCAAGTCCGCAATCAGCCCTGCATGTGTGTGTCCGATGGCAGCTGGCCCAAGTGCCACGACCGCTCCCTCACCGCCACTTCGTGCCACCCCCGCGCCTGCCGCCGCTCGTGCAAGCCCTCCGCCCACCTGCTGCACGGTGCTAGGCAGGGAGGGGGATGCACGGCGTGCCACTTGCTGGCTGCGCTGTGATGCCAGGAAGGCGGCACGCATGCCTGCTTGGGGCCGCGCATGGCCCTCGTCCAGCTGCGACTGCACAAAGATGCGGTAGCTGCTGTAACGGTCGACAAGGTCCTGCGGTACAGGGGTGGTGCATGCCACGTAAGGGCTGGAACCCAGCTGCGGTACAGGCGGGACCATGCCGGCCTATGAAAAAGTTGCAACAGGTGCGGCCGTGCCTGGGCAATGATCATAACCTCATGACGCCTAATGATCATACTATGTACATGGTAATCCAGCCGCAGGACCCCAGGCTGGGTTCAAGCAGACAGCCAGCCAACCATCCGCAGCACAAGGCGCGCCCTTCACCAGCATACGCGCCTGCCGCTTGCCATCAGTGGGCAGCCCCAGGGCCGCCACCTTTGCCTTCAGCTCCTTGTCCTTGAGCACATGGAACACAAGCTTGGGCGGCACCTCTGCCACACCACCACCAGCACTGCCAACCGCCAGCCCAGCTGCACCGCCGCCATTGCTGACACGAGCGGCACGTGCGAAAACAGGGGCCGGGGGCCGGCCAGGGCCCTTGGCAGCTGTGCTGGGCTGTGGGTGCTGGGCTGAGCGATGGATGCACGTGTCCAGGTGGCTGTTAATGAGCTCACTCTTCACAGACATGCTGCACACTGGGCATGCCACGAACCCGGCAGGCGGGGCGCCCACTGACGTGGTGGCGCCTGATGCAAGCCCTGCTACAGCTGCACCCTGCCGACCGGTGGAGGGCGGCCCTGCTGCCCTGCTGCCTGCTGTCCCCCTGATGGCTGCTGCCGTGCTGCCATTTGCTTGCTTGCGGCCACTTCCCCGACCTCCCCGTGCTCCCTGCTCACTCTCCTCCTCCATCTCAGGGACGAAGTCTGAGTCCGAGTCTGTTGTTTGGGCCTCCTCCTCTTCCACGTCGTCTTCCCCACAGCCACCAGGCTCCCCCATCACGATTGCATCACCAGGCACGTCTGCCCCTGGCCGGCTGCGCTTGCTGGCACGTGTGGTGCGTGCGGAGCGGGGGGCATGGCGCTTGGTGCGGCCCCCAGGGCCCTGCGCATGCATCTGCGCCTGCGCCATGTCCTCCCCGCCCTCTTCTGCATCATGGTCTAGCACAATCATGACCTCATCAGGTACTGGCTGTGGCCGACCTCGAGGGGGTTGCTGTGAGCTGCGTGTGCGCCGCTGCGTGCTCCCCCCGCCGGGTGTGGCCGCAACAGTCGCAGCAGGATCAGTGCTGCAGCGCCGAGTTGTGCGCGGCTGCGGCGCGCCATGTAACCCGGTGGTGCCAGCCCCGCGGCCAGATGGGCCGGCTTCAGCTGCAACCCTGCTACCTGCCTGGTCTGCTTCCGCATCTGGGCGTGCTGGCTGGGAAGGGCCTGGGGCTGCTGCTGTCTGCGTGATGCGCCTGTGAATGTCTGGCAGAGCGGCCTGGTAGCTCTGGACTGCCTCCCTCAGGGCGATGTTTGGCTTTAGCTGAGTGGCATCCACGTCCGCCCGGCATGTGGGGCACACCTGTGCCTGGTTGCTCCGTGCCTGAGCGATCAATACGGCACGCACAATGGGTGTGGCATGGTCAGGTGGGACCGTGCATGCCACAGACCATAGGTGCGGGCTGCTGCGGCTAGAACCCATGCATGGCAGATGGCAGCACAGCCCTCATGCGGGAGCCATGCAAGACAGCTCGGCAATGTGTCATGTACTGTGCCATGCATGCTGTGGCAGACCTTGAATTCAAGGTTGGACCTGAGGCAGCTGGAGCAGCTGCAAGGCATATGATCAAAGCAGCACGTCAGAAATACGACAGGCGATTCAAGTCCACGAACAGCGCCAGGTGCAGCCTGTGACTGCCTCACAATGAGTGCTGGCAGCTCGGAAGGGTCACGGGTCCCCGATAAAACTCAAAGCATATAGAACAGCGCAAGCTCTCGTCAAGCCGTTTAAATGAGGGCCCGATCTTAATAATAAGCTCATCTGAGATGTCTACAATAGCCATGGTGACATGGTGATGATAATTAATAATCATGCGCTTCCATCGAAGACACAATCCACATTTGCTGTGACACGTAGGGTGAGTGTGATCATCGGGAAAGGGTTCAAATCGGCTGCCAATCACGTCGTGCAAATCATACTGCCAGTCAATCCAATATGCAGACGCTTCAGAACCGTCAGGTTTGTGCTGCAAAAGTACATCATTATCTTTCTGCGACAATACGGAACATGTAGCTGATGATCAGTAATTTTATGCATGCAGGCCTTGAAGGCTTCTGTCCGCGCGACCTCAACTGGTTGGTGTCCTTCGGCTCATTCCACCATCGATGCGGAGAATGGAAGAGCCTGGCATATGCATGTACCTGGCCAGAACTAGCTTTGTGATGGCAGGCAGATCGTTTTTTTGGGCCTGTGTGGTCCCTGCAGGTCGCAGGGCGACCGTGGTCTGCCAGGCTTCGCAGCAGGAGCAGTCACGTCGCCAGATGATGCTCTCCGGTGCAGCCATCTCGGCAGCGGTGTTCTCGGGCATGCTGAGGTGTGTGTCCACAATGCGCTGAGGTGGACGCATGGCATGCAGTGGTGCGGGGCACACAGGGAACGGTGATTCTGTGCATGCGGGGCACGGGCACTGGCGGCCAGTTTTGCCGGCATGCTCTAAGTGGCCCAGTGTTGTCAGATGGGATGAGATGGAGCAGGGCCGCGCCGCCTGCTTGCATCGCTGCGCATGAGCTCCAGCACTTGACAGTGGGGCCCCTCCCCCGTATCGCCCCCGCCCTGCCTTTGCCATAGCTCCCTTCCACCTGCCGCGCAATCCATGCTGCTTTGTCTGAAAACGCCAGCCCTGTCCTACATCCCACCCGGCACCTGCAGGCCAGTGGAGGTGTCTGCGGGCGCCCCTCCTCCCTCTCAGGAGAACATCAAGGTGCTGTGCGGGCCTGAGTGTGTGCAAGCGCTCGAGTCAGCTGAGCTTATTACCACACCAAGTGGCCTTCAGTACAAGGACATCGTGCCCGGCAAGGGCACCTCACCGCCCACAGGCTACCAGGTGCGTTGCATCTGTACCAATGGTGGTTGCCGCCATGGTTGCTCCGAGATTTTGGGCATCAGCATTCCAGCATGCACGCTGGATGCCTCACGCTTCTTGAACCATCAGTGTGGTAACTGGCTGTCTGTATATGCACGCCAGTGGTGCGGGAATCGGGAATAAAGGAACGCCGGGGATAATTTTGGGCCTGAAGGGCCCCCGCCAGCAGTAACAATTCGCCCAACCAACAGTTGGTTTATATTACCGTCCGGAATGAATTGGGCCGGGGCTTGGCTCACAACTATTACTGTCGTGCCAATGGTGTCGTTCTGGTGGTGGACGCGGGATACCCCCTCCGCCACCACCACGAATAGTTGGAAAACCTGTTGAAAGGGTCTGGAAAGGGCAGCAAGAAAACTGCGAAAGTTGTGGAGCGCCACAGTCAGAGCATGATTTTGCAAGCTCAGACAAGCAGTGCCCCCCAGCACCTGCACCTGATGCAGGGGCACCGCCTTCATGTTGTGCATGGTTGCAGTGGGTTGTAGGGTTGCAGGGACACAGCAGCAATAACGTACGCGAGTGAGATAATGTAATATTGTTGGTGTTCATGGTTGGGTGTGTGCATTCCTTGTGCCTTGTGCGGCCGCAGATGCTGTGTTTTGGCGTGAAAAATACATAATCTGCTGTCAAATTGCTCCTAGCGGCGGGGCTGCGCCCCGCACCCCGCCCGGGGGGATGTTCCTCCCCCCGGACCCCCACCTCCTTAGGGGCGCACGCCTTCGGCGTGCGCGCGGCAGCTCCGCCGCCGCCGAACGCGCAGCTGCGCTGCGCCCAAGCCAGGAATATTCTCAAGTGCCAGGCAGCCAAAACTATTACCGTAGGTAACAATCAAAGGACCAAGCTAGCATCACTGATGCACGCCTGTGTGGTGGAGACGGATCCAGCTGAAGGCTGCACTGGTGCTCTATCTGTGCTTGAGCACCGCTGATATGTGATATCCCTTGGGTGCAGGTGGTGGTCAACTATGTGGCCATGACACCAAACGGCCGCGTGTTTGAGTCAAGCCTGGACAAGGGCACCCCCTATGATATCCGTGTTGGCGGCGGTCAGGTGTGCAGCATCTTCGGCCCCATCGGTCGCTGTGTGTAGTTCCTCTCGTAGATAGGTTCTCTTGTAGATTCTCGTGTAGGTTCTCTGGTATCTTCTCTCCTGACTTCTCTCAAAGGTAGATTTCATTACATGCCACTGGCGCAAGGGTGAGCCATGCAGCAGGGTCCTTCGTGTTTGCAGCTGCTGAGCTGCTCTGCTCTGGCATGTGACCAGCACTGCCAGCCGCAATTTTAAGACCACCCATATCCCATATCATGATATCAATAACCATCAAGAGGATTATGAGCGTGATTGTGTGTTGGAATGCTTGCCAGCATGCTGTGCAGCCTCGCAGACGGCTCACATGGCGCCTCGGCTGTAATTGCTCCCGTGTGCTTCGCCCCGCAGGTGATTCCAGGCCTTGATGAGGGCCTGAAGACAATGAAGACAGGTGGCATCAGGAGGTTGTACATCCCGGGCGACCTCGCGTTCCCCAAGGGTCTCAAGGCAGCGGCCGGCAGGTGCGCACAGCTGCACGGGCACCACCAGTCCGCCACCAGGCCAGACACAGTGCACAGCAGCATCCGACGAGCGATGGTGACAGCAGGGACGATACTTGTGGTGGGCAGCTTTAGAGTATGTTGTACGATGCTTGATTCTTCTGTGGCTGGCATTCCATATTGATGAGCTGGTATGGTAGCTGGTATGGTTGTGTGGCCTTTTTGAGTCCAGTCTGCAGCACAATCCATTCACCCACCTGGATGCCTCTGCTGCCACATCCCGCACCCCCTCACCCCCGCCCTTCTTGTCCCTCCCCCTCGCAGGCCCAGCGTGCCACCTGCGTCGCCGGTTGTGTTTGATGTGCAGCTGCTGTACATCCCAGGCCTGGAGGACGACGAGGAGTAAAGCGTGATGATGCTGATCATCCGCTGACTTGCTGGGGCATTATCTGAGCATCATGCTGACTTGCTGAGCATCGCTGAGTAATATGATGACTTGCTGAGCACAGCATGTCCCTGCATTGCCCGTGTGGTCTGTTTCCCCACTCCTTGGCTCTTGGGCAGAGATTTGTGGGAAGGGCAGGAGGCTTGAAGTGAAGAGGTCTGGCCACCGTGATTTGCTGCAGATCTGATCTGAACCCGGACCCTCCTGTGCTGCAACAGTATGGAGAGGATGCAGTTTTGGCAGCCTTGGGCAATCGCCCAGTTCACTGCTCGTGTAGTTTTGATGGGCAGCTGCCGTTTTGTGCTCGTTGTTTTGACAAGTTTCGAAGTCTGCCAGCTGCCATGTGTGAAGTATAGGAACACCGGGCCTTGTATCATCCACTTGTAAGATGACGTTTGACTGTGACGATTTCTCAGGCTGATCACCTGCGGCAGGCCGTTCTCAGCCTGGCGTCAGCTTGACATCAGCCAGCAAGGCTCCTCCGCAATCAGTGGGTTATCGCAGCCAGCCTGACAGCGCTGATCACAGCACGACCAACCAGCCCACACACTGAGGCAGCATTACATACGGGGATACGGGGGTTGGCAGCTTGGCACATGTGCCAGCGCTGCTGTGAGCCTGCACATAATCCACATAGCACGCTGTGCCTGTGCTACCCCACTGATAAGTAACTGCCTACTTTGTCACAGCCACACAGTTGGCCAGACACTTAGCCAGCCTGCGAATAGTGTGCTGTACTGGCTGTTCACACAGAAATATTCATGGAGCTGGCTACAGAATGGTGCATGGGGGCAAGGAGCAAGATGCCAGACAACCTAGGGGCTTCATGTTTTCAAGGCTGTTGGGACATCACCAGCTCTCTGGACACGCATTTCCGCGGTGCTTGGGCCCAGTCACACCACCTGTATGCTGAGTTGCCGGCGATGCCGTCGCCTGCCTGCTGCTGCTGCTGCTGCCCACAGGGTGGCTGGCTGCAGTGTGCATGTATTTTTAGCTGGACTGGGGTGCAAGGGAGGCACACAACTTGTTGACTGAAACGAAACTGGGGCACGCAACAGAGTGTGCATGCTGAGCAGCCCGTGACTGATTGAAGGCTCATGTAACATAACATACTGCCCAGCCAGGCAGGTGGCCTGCAAAGCAGAGGTTAACGGCCACTCACAGAAAGCTGCGTACTAGCAACTGCCAACGAGCAAAGCGCCCTTCAAGCAAGACTCTCAAGATACCGAGCTCGGGCTGCAACGCCCCACACATCTGACATCTGACAACAGCCAATTCAAGGCACGCATCACTCTGGAAACACAAATGCAAGCTGAGCCCAGATTTACATCAAACTGTACATAAGCATTTGTGAGACTCAATGTGTGCGGCCTTCATGATTGCCCTTCGTATGTTGGCCTGCCATTGCTTGCACGCCCCCCAGCATTGTCAAAACCCTCTTTGTCATCTAGTACAGTCATGTGCAGTGCTAACATTTGTAAAAAAACAAGCACACACCACAAGTCATCCCATCCCATCTGACCCCATGTTCAGCACCCGGAAAAGGTAGATCCTGCCTGCTGCACTCGTGCGCACGCTGCTCTGGCCGTATCACGTATCGTAACGTTTCTGCCCGTTTGTAGGGCAAGAAGCTGAAGCCATATGCACTGCAGCTGCTGTCCTGCGCATCCAAGTGCTTTCCCCAGCACCTGCGCTTGCCACAACCCGCTTCGCAAATCCAGACATCTTCCCTTGCTTCCCTTCGTTTCACCGCCGCACCCTCGCCTGTGCATAGCCCACCCATCCCGGCTGCTGGCTATGGCCGTGGCTGCGGCTGGGGTGGCAGCGCCGGTGATGGAGGTGCAGACGAGAACCCAGTATCAGACGAGGCCTGCACAAAGGAGCTGGGGCTCGGTGGTGCCATTGCCACATTAGCCACTGGGTGGTGCGCAGCTGGCATGGCCCGGCCGCTGTCCATGCTGGATCTGGGGATTGAGTGGGCACCTGACGGCTGCATGTGGAGTGTGGTTCCATGCATAGGCGACGATGGCTCTGCGCTGCTGCCAGCGTGCAGAA
The DNA here is from genome assembly GCA_001662365.1 of Chlamydomonas applanata. NCBI lineage: Eukaryota > Viridiplantae > Chlorophyta > Chlorophyceae > Chlamydomonadales > Chlamydomonadaceae > Chlamydomonas > Chlamydomonas applanata. Next base: position 40,258 of record BDCZ01000097.1, read on the forward strand.
GGACTGCTGAGGGCACATCAGCAGAGGTGGACGCAGGGTGCATCTGTTGTGGCTGCTGGTGCGCGGCCGCTCTCACGGCAGCAGCCGCCATCACCGCTGGCCCTGATGCGCCTGAGACGCTCAGCCCACCTGCTGCGCTCATGTGCATGCTGCCGTCAGAAAACAGAGAGCTGGCCGCTGTCATGGCTGGCGCCATGCTACCCGCTGCACCGCCCAGGCTGCTGCCCACGGTCCCCACACTCACAATACTCCCAACCGGCCCTCCAGGTATACTGGCGCTGTGGCCTCCAGCACCTGACATGCTGCCTGCACCAGCAGCCGCTGACGCAGCAGCAGCCGCTGCCCGCCGCGCCATGGCACTCGCGAGTGCCGCTGCATTGGCATCCGCGTGCAGCTTCTCCAGCTGCTCCACAACTTCTGGACATTGAGGCCGAGAGTGCGGCTCAGCCGCCCAGCACCGCTGGATGAGGTCCCCAAGCTCCGGAGGGCACATGCGGAGGTCCTCCGGCAGCTGCGCGCGATGCACATGGGAGCAGCAGGCACCGGGAGGGGCTCAGGGGCGTGCGACACTCATGCAGCTGCTTGGCCACACGCCACGACTCACGCATGGTATAGAACATATCCTGGTCCGAGGGGTGCCGCCAGCTATTTTAAGCATAATGGGGTGTTACGTAGTGGAGAACCAAATGCAGTAATCACCCCATTATACGGGATAACAGAGGTTACCGGGGATTACAGTCGAGTAATCCCCTTGTACTCGGCCGTTATGGGATAATATGCCTCGTACTCGGCCCATTATCCCATCACGGCCTCGTACTCAGGTATTATTTTCCTGTAATCCCCGGTATCACCCCCGTTACCTACTACATAATCCCACTGCCGATGAGCGCAGCACAGTGGCAGTGTTCCGTTTCCAGTGAACCAGTGTGGAAGGTTCAGCACCCTGGAGGACAAGGCTGGAGGCGTGGTGGCAGGCGCGCACCTTGTTGCGCATGCCCTGCACTGCAACACGGTAGATGATGGCCATGTTGTTGATACCCTCCCATGGGTACTCCCGTGATACCAGCTCCCTGCATGTGGACAAAGAGGGCACGGCGGCAGGCAGGCAGGGCGCGTCAGGGCCTGGCATCAGGGCTGTGGGAGTGGGCCTGCCGCGCCTTTGTTAAGCCTGCTTGTAGGCTCAAGGCCGAGGACAAGGCCCAGTGCAACCAGCATCGACTGTGTCTGTGCCGTATGTGTCATCAGGAGCATTGTTGGAGCTAGCCAGCGGCCGGTCAGCAGGGCAGGTGCCAGGCAGCCATGCCTCTCGCTGTGAGCCAGCAGCAGGCAGCAACAGCAGGCAGCAACAGCAGGCAGCAACAGCAGGCAGCAACAGCAGGCAGCAACAGCCAGCCGCCACAGCTGCCAGAGGCATCACGCACCACATGATAATGCCGAGTGAGAAGATGTCAGCCTTGGCGGTCATGCCGCCAATGTCAGGGTTGAAGCATTCGGGCGCCATGTACGCGACTGTGCCCGCGTCAACCTGTGTTAGCACAGGTAGCACAGGTGTTCAGTGACATCCTTGCAAGCATGCTGTGCAATCGAATGTACATGAGCTGACGGGCCTTAAAAAGGCACATGGATGTATGGCACGGTATGTCATAGGGGTTGCACCAGGGCATGTGAAGCCACGTGGAACCAGGGCATGCATCGATGTATGTGGAATGCATCTATCCAGCTGCTCCTTACCTGCTTCGTCTCCAGGTACGTCTTGTGCTTGCAGCGTGCAAGCCCAAAGTCTGAGATCTTGGCAGTGCCATCCTCGGCCAGCAGCACGTTGGCTGGCTTGAGGTCACGGTGCACGATGCCCAGGCCATGCAGGTACGCGAGGCCGCGAGCGATGTCCAGCGCGATCGCGAGTGAGCGGCGCAGTGACAGCTGGCGGGCGCCCGAGTGGATGGCGCCACTCAGCGTCTGGACCTGCGCACCGCATGTGGCGGGCCATGCACAGGGGTGGCATGCTCAGTGCATGCAGAAGGCCAGAATGCAGCACGCAAAACTCGCTTCTTGATCCTCACCCAACAGCCAGCGCTTGCAGTATAAGCACATTATATGCACATGTGACGGGGGTGAGACCTTACCCAATGACACCCGCCCACACATACACGAAAAATCCCCCTCAATGCCTTCTCTAATTCAGGATAGGGCTCAGGAGGCAGGTGCAACCAAAAGACGCCTACATGAAGCAGAGGCAGCCATGCCTTCCGTGTGATAAGGAAACAATCCATGAAACAATTCAAGGACAACCACAGAAGCACGTGCCCCACACCACCAACAGCTCTCATCAGCACCCACCATGAGCTCCTCCACGATGAAAATGCGCGGAGGGCGCAGGCAGCCTCCGAACAGGTGTACGATGTTGGGGTGGGACAGGCGCGACAACAGCTGAAACTCGTGTAGAAGGGACTCTTCACTCATGGCATCGCTGCCCATGAACTTGCCGTCGATCACCGCCTGCGTCATCACCTTGACTGCCACTCGCTGGCCCTATAGGCAGGTGCCACCAGCAGAGCCACACGCAGCACAGCACATCAACATGTGGTCACAAACAAAAGCCATAGGCATGTGGTAGGCCAGGCCAGACAAGGGTCACTGCACTAGCGTCAGGGCTGTCACAACACATCCTGGCTGCTGTGCACAACCCCATCGCTTGCCCTGCCTCCCTGGGCCCACAGTCCTGGAGCCCGGCAGGCGGCAACGCATGCGGTACAGGTGGTACGCAAGGTGTGGGCGGTACACACCTGGTACATCGCGCGGTACACTGAGCCCACCGCTCCTGCGCCCAGCAGCCCACTGTTGCTGCCCTGCTCAAACTCAATGTCCTCGAAGCGCATGCGCACGTCCACGTCGCCACGAATGGGCAGCTTGGCAGCGATTGCGCCACCACCAGCCAGTCCCTCCAGCTCTAAGCTGGGCCGTACAGGCGGCTCGGGGGATGGTGCGTCCTCTGCATAAATGCTAGGTCAATGGATGTTAGGGTGTGTCTGTGAAGTGGTCAGATGTGCAGCGTGCAATCCACTGGCTCGCACTGCGCGCATGCTGTACTCCGACGAACATGTGCGGCAGAGCAACACGGGCAGCCCAAGTGCTCACGCACCTCCCAAAATGTTGTTCGCCAGGTTGAGGTACGCAGCAAACAGCGCACCACCGTCCGGCTGGTCCCCTGCGGATGCCGCGCCGGCTGTGTTGCCATTCGCCCCTGCCGCAGGTGGCAGGTACCCAAAGCCCGCCTCGGCTGGCTCCACACCTACCCCGGCCGGTGTGGCGTGCGCTCGCGACTGGTTGCTGGCCGCCCCCGTGGACAGCTGCTGTGAGGGGATGCGGTCTGATGTGGCAGCGCCACTGCCCCGCAGCTGCAGCCCACCGCTGGGTTGGTGCACGTACCCTTGCCCCGAGCCGGCGCCTTGTGGCGGCGTGCTGATGCCAGTGCCCAGGCCGCCGCGCACGCCGTTGCCGTTTGGATGATGGTGGTGTGGGTGTGGGTGCGGCGCAACGGCCCAAGACCCGCTGAGTTCTTCTGAGTCATTGGGTGTCCTCAGATGGACATGCTGCGCCGGTGGCGGGGATGCCCCACGCATGTATTGTGGTATCTGCTGCGGTATATGCTGCGGTATATGCTGTGGTGGTTGCTGCGGTATCTGCAGCGGTGGTTGCTGAGGTGGTTGCTGAGGTGTGACGCCGCCTGAGCCTGGCCGCGGCCCAAGCTTTGGCTGCATGGCTGCGATTGATGCAAGCTGCTGAGGAGTGATGCTGCCCGTGGTGTTGGGGGGTGGCGGCAGGTCCGGTGCAGGCGCCACCGACCCCAATGGCCCTGATATCTGGTGCAGGTACGTGGCACCCGCAGCAGAGACGCCTTGGGGTGGCTGCCCCAGCTTCACTGCTGCCTGAGACATATCGATGTGCACTGACAGCCGGCGGCCGGCACCACCTGGCCCCCCACTGCTTCGATCTGAGCCCTGGGTTGCGTTCCCCACCTCCAGCCGAACCATGCCTGGGTCTACCAGAACAGCTGACCCATCTGGCCCCACCAACGCCAGCCGCGAACCACCTGCCTCATTTGCTGCTGGCGGCACAGGTACCATTGCCATCACCGTGCCAGTCCCACCCGCCCCTGTGATTATGTTTGCTAGGCCACCCTGCTGCGTGCCTGCAGCGCTGTCCAGGTCCTTGGGTGTAGAGGCACCCAACTGGGGCGCAGTCCATGCGGGCCCGTTGCGGACAGTGGTCTGCGCGGCTGCGACCGACAGCGGCAGTACAACCTTGACAGCAGGCGGATGCGCGCCCGTACTGCCGCTCCCAAACCCGCTGTTCGTTGTGCTGTTTGTCTCGCTGCTGTGCAAATGGCCTGTGGGGCTTGTGTCTGACCCATGCAGCTTGCCCTTGGAGGCCACGTCACCAGAGCTGGCAGTTTGTAATGACGGCTTCTCAGCCCCCCCGGAGCCCCCCGCCCCGCCCCTCCTCCGGCGCAGGATAAGGAACAGGGCAACTGCCCCTGCGATGGCAGCCATGCCGCCAACTGCGCCACCTACTGCTGGCCCAATAGCACTAGTGGAAGCAGACCCCTCCAGCTGGGGTGGTGGGGTGGGGGTCGGAGACGGCGGGGCAGGCACTGGAGCTCGTGGTGAGGGCGGTAGCAGTGGTGGGCTTGCAATGGGTGGGGGCGGAATACGGGGCGGTGGCGTGCCCGGCACACGGGGGAAAGGCGGTGGCATGGGCCCGTTGTACTGCTCCAGCCAGGCCATGCGCAGGGCGCCTGTCACGCCGTCAGGGTGCTGGATGACTGCCCCGCTCCCACACAGGTCCCCATTGCTGTACAGCGTCAGCACGCCCGGCCCGATCGTGGCCCCTGCCATGCCAGCTGTGAGGGAGTCCAGAGCTGATGGCTGTGTTGTTGAATTGACCACATCCAGATTGCCTGCACTTGTAGTGAGCAGGCCTTGGCTGGTGTCCAGCAGCAGGGCCATACGGTTGCTGCCCGCCAGGACAAACACGTCCCCCAAGTTGATGAGCGCAGGTGTGACACAGCGGCCGCCAGGTACCAGTCTCAAAGATGCCTCGCCCCCAGGGAATGGGTCCTCCCCCTCTTGGAGCAGGAACCGCCGCGCGTTCTTGGGAGGTGGCGGCGGCTTACTGGCTGGCCGGTTGCCTGGGCTGTCAGGTGGCGGCGGTGGTGGGGGCCACTGGAGCGGTGGCGGTGCGAGCGGCGGCGGTGGCGAGAGCCCTGGCGAGCAGCACTTGGTGCTGACAGTGGACAGCTCTGCTTGGACATCCAGCATGTTGTCTCCAAAGGCCAGCACCTGCCACCCAGTGGCTGCCAGGAAGCGTGTGCCTTGGGAGCAGGTGACTCCAAACCCGTCCCCAGGCGCCAGCCCCAAGCCAGTCACATAATGGAAGGGTGAGGGCAGCTTCGCATCACAGATGCTGGCACAAGACGGCTGGCGAACCATCTGCTGTGTCACCGGCCCACAGGTCTTGGAAGACAGCACGACCAGCGGCACGGCGGCCGCAGTCAGCTGTGCTGCACGGCAGTCGTAGTTGAGCGACTGGATGATGCCCACCAGTAGCAGGTTGGATGGCTCTGTGAAGGAAGACATGACCCGGGAAGACACAGACGCGTTCAGGTCTGCCTGTGCGTACAGCAGCTCGCCATGCGCCACGCCTGCAGCTGGAATGCCATCAGGCGTGTCCGCGCCATTGGGGCATGCGAAGGCATCTGGTGCTGTGAGGTTGTACAGAGCGTTGAGCTGCGCGTGCATGGAGCAAGGGGTGGTGGGCATCACCGCGGTCAGCGCGCACCTCCATCGCACACCTGCACCCTGGTCATCAGCCCCATACGATGGGCACGGCATGTGCATGGCTGCATGTGCATGGATGCATACTGTGCAGCCTGTGCACCCCCAACCCCAGAGCATGCTGCACCTCGTCCCGGAGGGCACCAGCACGCCGAGCAACAAACCGCCTGCGTGCCCAGTTTTGATCCAGCCCCGCCCCATGCGTCCGGCCGCTGCGCACCTGCTGCGCCATGCGCGCGCACGACGACACCTGACGGAACCCCACTGCTGTTGCGTTGCGCAGTGTGAAGCCCACGGTGCAGCGCTGGGGGCAGTCCAGCCGTGCGTTGTTGGTGTAGTTCCATGTGAAAGACTTGCTGACCACGGTGGGCGTGTCAGCATCTGGGGGCTCCATGTCGCAGTTTTCCAAGCTGGCACGCATGTATGAGCCGCAGCCTGCGCCATAACGCTGCAGCAGCTGGTTGATGCTGGGCCCAAAAGCTGGCTGCTGTGTACTGGAGAACACGTTGCGGATGAATGAGGCCCAAGACTCATCTGTGAATGACACCACCTCCACTGTCATGCTGTCAGAGGCGAGCGAGCTGGTGCGGCAGATGAACTTGCTGGCCTGCCATGCATCAACCTGTATGGCGCATGCATGGCATGCATTGGTGCATGCCGGTGCATGATGCTGGCAACCTTTTGAGTGTGCTCCCATGAGGCCATGTGTGCATCACTGTACTGTGCAGTGCATGGCAAAGCTGTGCTGCACTTGCAGCACATGGCCAGCATGCAAGTGCAGGGTTTTCAGATGCGCGCGCCACTGCGCACCTGGCTGACGAAATCATCGCAGGTCGCTCTCGTAAAGTTGAAGCCTGCACATGCAGGCAGTGCTTGAAGCATCAGTCCATCCCATCATCAGGCAGTCATCGTAACTCCAACTTACCAGAAGAGCCGCTGCCTTTCTGCACTGCACCAAGCGTGATTGACAACGTGCAAACGCTGTTCACGGGAGGAGCGTCGGGAACAGCTGGCGCCTGGGGTATGCCGGGAACGTTGATCATTGGTGCCAACGGTGGCGAGCTTATGGCATTTGGTGGAGTATTTGGCCTAGGAGGTGGTGCTTTGCTTGGGCCTGCTACACATCCACGGAGCATCAACGTGGCCAGGAGGCACAACAGCCAGGCAAAGCCCAGCCGGTGCACTCCTTTGTGCCCCATTGCGCCTTGTGCTCAAGTACCCGCTTTGACACCTGCCATTCTGTCCTGCATTCTGTCCATGATTTCATGAAATCATCCCCGCAGAGTTGGTGTTTCATTGCTATCTTCCCAGGACCTCCCTTCACTCACTGCGACTCATTGATCCTGGCATGTCCGCGGCAATGGGGCCTGGCTGCCAGCTGGCAGCTACGGCTTGGCAGTATACACTAAGATGACTGAGCCCAGGATCGAGGCCAGGCTTGGCAGGAATGTACACTCTGGCCAAGGTAGGGACGGTCTCATCATCACCCCTTTTGAACGACAACCTACATAGCATGGCTGCTTTGTTGACAGGTGTAGAGTGCGCGGTGGTTCAGCAGCCAGCCACTCTCTCGTCGTAGGCGCTTGTAGTGGTCGCCGCTCTGCCACCATTGGGCACAACTTGCACGCATCTCGTTTGCCACAAACAGTGGCCTGCATCCACAGGACTTGATATATGGAAGTTCCACAGCCGCATAGACAATGAGAAACAAATATGAATTGCGCCTCTGCCCCCTCCCCCCCCCCTCCCCCCGCCCCCCGGCCTTGGGGGCCTTGCCAAAAGCAATGTGTGTTGCATTAGGGATGCATGCTATGTGGTGATTTCCTCTGCTCCAGCCTGGAGCAGAAGCACACATTGCCACCCAGCCAGGCAGGGTCAACCCTGCCATGGTTTGGCCCAGCCAATGGCATGGCACTGGCACCATGGGACCAAAGGCAGGCACCAAAGAGCATACTCAGATCCCTTTGCACACGTTGCGGGTTTTCAGGGTAGGATTAGGGCAGTCAGTGTGATGATCACAGATCACTGAAAAAATCCTCGTCATCACCCCTGATGCTGCGCCTGATTGAGCTCACGATCAGCAAGATGATGATGAGACAGGCAGCTGGCGCAGTTACGCCATGCAGCGGGTGCGGGGGAGGTTGGGATGTGCGGATGTGTTGGAGGATCAGCCAACAACTCATAGCTCACCCTACCCAGACTGTTGTTTGAGTCACCATGGTACAACGCCTTCCTGCGCACAGGACCCGGCCCTCGGTGTTTCAGCGACTACCTGTCCTACGTCAAGCTACGCGTGCGGTCCCAGCGCCGGTACAGGTCAGCTGACCCGTTTGTGATCAACAAAGATGCACGTTTAGTTGGGTGCAAGCATGAGTCAGATTGTGCATGTTCACGCATGTTCACTTTGCGCGCCGCAATGCATCGCACCGCGCATGGAGCACCTGCGACTGCTTGCACCACCTGACGCAGCACCTGGTCATGGGCATGGCGTGCAGGCCCTTGGCGCTGCGGCATTCTCAGGACCCGTTCTGCGGGCCCCCGTGCCATGCCAGGCGCCAGTCGCGCCCGGTGCTCAGCAGCGTACCGTGCGCTGCCAAGCAGCTGCCAGCCCTGCACGGGGGGGGCCCCTGTCTGCGCTCACCGCCATCAGCACGCTGGCAACCGCGTTGTGAGTGCCCAGAGCTGGGGCTGGGGTTTCCTCGCGCACAAGCTGAAGGACATGTTGTACGCACTGTCATCATCTGATTCTTCAGCTTGCGGGTGCAGTCCTCGCGCCTCACTGAATGCATACGCCCCACTGCGCCACTTCAGATTCCCTCTGTGGGTCATTGGTGCGGCGTACGGTGGCTATGTGCGGCCTGAGCTCTTCAACTGGTGCGTCCTGGGGTCAGCGTGGCTGACCTGAGAGCTGCGTAACGCTCTGCTCCTCTCACACGGAGATATCGTTTGTTATGGATACATGGTACACCTCGTGCAGCTTTGATGATTGAGCTCCATTTGCGTTTGTTGCTGCAAGTAATTTCCATAACTGCGTTCTGGTGTGCTTGCATTCACACCATGCATGTGTGGCAAGTGGTGCTGCCGTTCGGGTCCTGTGCGCGCAGGTTCCAGACGAGCCAGATCACGAACGGCCTCATGTTTGTGATGCTTGGCATGGGCCTCACACTCACATTTGAGGACATCGGCAACGTGTTCACCCGCCAGCCTGCGCTGCTTGCGCTTGGCATGGTGCGGGCCGTTCCTTGCATGCACCCGTGCTGCCCTGCAGCAGTATGGCTGCAGCAAATAGGATCCGGCTTTCTTTGATGCTACTGACTTGCTCCTGATCGTGGGCACTGACCTATGTGTACTGCCCTTGTTGACTCGTCGCCCTGCAGTTCATGCAGTACACCATCCTCCCAGCCATTGGCTATGCAATCAGCAGGTGTGGTGACTAGGGTGCCTTCTGCGTCAGAGTGTAAGCATGTGTTTAGCACAGCGACGCGCATGATGTGAGGTCTGCCGGTACATGGTCTGCTAGCACTCCCCTTCTTCCTGTACATAGTTTGCTGGCATAGCATATGGCGTAGTTTGCTGGCTTCCGGTACACAGTCTGTTGGCATTCCCCTTCCTCTGAGCTGCAGGTACTGGGGCCTGGAGCCAGGGCTAGCCATTGGTGTGGCGCTCGTGTCCTGCATGCCTGGCGGTACAGCATCGAACATTGTGGCGTTCATCGCGCGCGGCGACATGGTGCGTGCAGGCCTGCGTTCCTGCTGCCGCGCGCCCTGCAGTGTGCAGGCCACATCCCGCCGTGGCCCTCTGCTCAGCATCCATGCTCCCCATCTGCATGCGTGCTTGGTTGAGCTTGTGAGAATGAGCTGCAGACCTTGCTCAAGACTGTACGCGAGCTCACGCATCCCGACGCTGCCTACCTGGATCAATGCCCCTGCAGCCACTGTCCGTCATGATGACGTCAGCATCCACCCTCATGGCTGTGTTCATGACACCGCTGCTGTCGACACTCCTGGTGCGCCCGGCATGCAATTGGTGCAGCCATGTGACCAGTTGCAACCGGCAGGGCATAGGGAGGGGCTGGGACTGGTGCACACGGGCATTCTGGTGTTGTTGTCATTGGGTCTGCGGTGTGTTGGCGGGCACAGCCAGCCTGCATGTTCCTTGCCCATACCAACTGCCGCCTTGTGCTCATCTACGAACAGGTGGGCCAGCTGGTGCCCGTGGACCCCAAGGCCATGTTCATGAGTGTGCTGCAGCTGGTGCTGGCCCCCGTGCTCATCGGCTGCACCATCAACTCGGTTGTGCCCCAGCTGGTGCGCCTGGTGCGCCCATTCATGCCGCTCGCTGCCACTGCGGTCGTCGTGCTCATTGTGGGCTCACTCATCTCCTGCAACGTGGGCATCATGGGCGCATACGGTGCCAAGGTGCGTCAACTGCGTGCACAAGCCCTGCTGGACACAGCTGTACTGCTGTAGATGTAGCTCGATGGTAACGAGCTGTGTGCATACATCACACAGCACCGTACTGCATGCAGACCTGATCAACTGCTCAGCATGGTGGGGGTGCGCGGCTGTGCCACTCTTACTGCCTTGCTTGCTTGCATGGATATGGCTGCATGACGAGGCCGCCTTGAGCAGGCATGTGCGCACCGCATTCCCAGCCTGCTGCCGCTTGCCACAGGGCACGAGTGGCAGATACCCCCGTGCGGCTGCTCTGTCGGTCAACCCCAACGTGTAGACAGGCAGAGCAGCCGCACGGGGGGTAACTAACTTACACCTCACCTCATGCATCGAGTTGGCCACAACAGTCATCAACAGCAACAGAGTAACACAGCACCTCTCCTGCTGCAACAGGTCATCCCTGCTGTGTTTGTGCTGCACTCCTGCGGCTTCTTCCTGGGCTACTGGGCGTCCAAGCTGATCGGTACAACTGACAAGGTTGCGCGCACCAACTCGATCGAGGTGTGCAGCCGCCCCTACTGCTCCACTTCCTCGCTTGGCCCCTTGTCTTATGAACCGTCACACGCATTGTCACGGCGGGTACCGGGCAGTAGCCACACAGTCACCTGCTCCCCTGCGGCCCCCGCTACTGTTGTGCTTTGAATGCACTTGGTCAGGCTACCCTGATTTACTGACAGCCGCGGCACGGTACCGCCACACACTGCGGGCATGCAGGTCGGCATGCAGAGCAGTGCCCTCGCGGCGGTGCTGGCCAAGATTCACTTCCCGGACCAGCCCATGGTGGTGGCGGCGTGCATCATGTCTGCGTGCACCCATGCACTGCTGGGGTCCCTGCTGGCAGGCATCTGGAACGCCACGGGTGCGGAGTAGCACTGCCACGCACCGGTTTCCGAAACCGTTGCTAGAGTAGGGTGACTCGAGCCAAACAAGATGCCTTTCATCAGCATGCGTGGCGTGATGCGCTGCGCGCATCATTATTCTCACTGCCAGCTGGGCATCCCGATGTGTAACATGTGTTGGTGCTGTCCAATTCTTGTCCCAGCCTTGTGCCCGCGTCTCCCACTTACGTATGGCGCCCGTCCCGCTTTCGTGTGCCACCGCGTGACGTCCTGTCCTGTTGTGTTCTCCTGTCTGCTGCCCGTCGCGCAGTGTACAACTGGGACGCCTAAGCTGGCCCATGTATGAGCAGGCAGGAACTGCACGCTGCAGCTTGCGTGCATGGACTGGTGGCAAGCGGACGGTGCTTGCACAGCGTGGGCCTGAAAGAGTGCCCATGCTGTGCAGCATGGTGGCGGAACCCGCTTGAACTGTTTGCAATGCGTCTTGTCTCGCTGCTAAGAATGGCTGCATGTACGTAGGTCTCAGTGGTAGATCATGTACATAGACAGGTCGGGGATGCATCAGCAGCACGCTTGAATTGGCATGATTTCATGTAAGCTGGATATGACCATCACTGTTGCATACTGCTGAGCACAGCCTGCATGCAGCCCCATCTGTGCAGATCAACCCACGCCAGCCCAATCTATGCCAGCTTGACACAGAAGGCACTTGCTGCAAGTTCCGCTCAACTGCCACCAATGAAGCCATACACCTGAACAAGCTGCTGCTGATTACCCAACCATGCTGTCGCCACCTGTGCTGGCAAGGTGTCCGGCTCTCCCTCAGCTCTGCCACAGCGCCAGCCTGTCAGCATGCTATGCAGTGGCATGCTATCATGCTTGCACCATGGATTGCAGACCTGACGAGAGATTCTGCCAAATGCAAGGCATTTGTCGATACGTGCGAATGGAGCGGTGGACAGGAGCATGGTGCTGCATGGATTACACGAAAAGATTGACATTAAACTTCCCATTTGACCCAGTGTGCATCACAGCATTGCAGCCTGCCATGCCGCACACCGCCCAAACCTCCTGCTCAGTGTTGGATGCTGGGTTTTTACTTGGCACCCTCCACCTGCGCCACAGCCTTGGCGCGCAGGGCAGCAATGCGCTTCTTGGCCTCGTAGAACTTGGCGCTCTTGACCTTGCGCTTGGCCTCCAGCTCCTTGATCGTCTCCTGGTGCTTCCACCCAACCTGAGGGCCAACCAGACGAGACATGGGCATTTTCAGCATGGGGGCACGCATGCATGTGATACATGTACATGTGCCGCATGGACCCACCCCTCTCCTCCCAGCCAAGGTCAAACCATTCCACGTCACTGGCTGCTGCCAGCTGGACTGCGCTAGCCCCGAGCGCAGATCGACCCTTTGCGTGACTGCTTGTGCCCGTGCTCCAGACATGAAAAAAACCTGGACGAGTCAGCTCATCCGTACTTTGAAACAATGCCAGCATGAAGTGAAAACTGCGTGTTGCTTCACGCACTGATGGCCCAGACCCTAGAAACCCAACCCTTGCAAATACAGGATCTCCAAGCTCTCCATATGCTGCATAATCATGCCATACTCACCGCCGTGGACAGATCGCCCAGCTTGCAAAAGCGGTGCCCGTGCTGCAGGCGCAGGACCTGCAGGGCCTCGGGCACGACCATGCGCTTAACGCGGTCGTAGGGGGCGGGCACACCCTCGAACACCTTCAGGCGCTCCAGGGCAGCGTCACCGCGCTTGGTCTTGTGGGGCACCATGCTGCAGGCAGAGGCATGGTTCATGCATGTCAGCATGGAGCATAACGAGCATGCAAACATACCTTCGGGGCGGAAACACAGCTGTGCAGCAATGGTGCCTGCATGATGCATGCATGCAGCAGCAGTGCAGCACGAACTGCATGCATACCCAGCACACGGTCTTGTCTACAGCTGCCCACACACGCCCCCCACCCCCCACCCCACCCCACCCCCCGGCACTGTCCCGTTTGCGCCGCTACACAGCTGCCACACACGCCAGCCGTGTTTGGGAGTCCCAGCAGTCCAATCACCAAGTTTGACAGCACCCTGCACCTGCTGTGCTGACCCAGCTGTGTTGAACTGCCATGTGCATGGGCCGCATGGAGGTGCATGGGCTGCATATAGAGCCTCCTCACCCGCGCACGGTCCTCCAGAAGATGCGAGAGGGGGCGCGGAAGTGGAAGGGGCCACGCACGGGGTTGGTGTTCATGCGCTTGCGCAGGAAGCGCTCGTACTTCATCTTCTGGCGCACCAGGCCACCAGACACGGAAATGTCCTCAGCGCGGACCACGACCTGCCAGACAATCGTCCATATAATGGCGTAGCATCAGTCAGAAGCCCCAGGCTTGAAACCAGCTCCATCATGGCAGGTTCTGTTGCATGGGGGCCCCAAACGTCAAATGGAGAGCCCTGCTGTTCCCAGTCGCTGCATGCATCCCAAATGCGTGCTGCTACTCACGACGTGGTGGCCGGCCAGGATCTGCTTGGCCACAATGCTGGCCAGGCGGCCCAGCATGTGGGTGCGCGCATCAATCACCACCGCCTGCAACGAAATATTCAAGCAAAAATGCTGGTGAGTTTCAGGCTTGAGAACCAAATTTGTCTAGACATGGGCGGCTAGCCCGTGCAGAGCACTCTGCACGCACCTTAGGCATGTTTGATGCCCTTAAGAGGTCCCAAGGGTCCAAAAGAGGAAGGGACCTGGGCAGGTGGAGCATAAGTTCACTGCCCTCACTGTTTCACTGCCAAGCTGTTGACGCGTAGCAGGCTGCCGATGCATTGTTGTGATCATTCAGCGTGGTTCTTGCTTCGTAAGAGCTGGGTGTAGTGCACCAGGGCATCTGGCAGAGCCTAGACTAGAGCCTGGCGTGCCAGGAGCCCACATCCATAATGTAGTCTTCAAAGATTCGTTGCAGGTCAAACCCAGCCAAAATGCAGGGTTTGTTGATACTGGTCATGATGGCCTACAGTGCGTGGGGCCTGAGCCAGGAGGAGACAGAGCTGGTTGGGAAGCTGCTGGCAGATAACAAGGCGAGTTGTTTGATTGTGCGCTGTACACGTACTACGCATGGTGACAGTTGGGTCACCATGACGACAGATGCAGCGACATGATGCTTGAACCATAGAGGCCCTGAGCAACCTAGCCTGATGGCAGGGACGGCTGGCCACCTTTGGGCTCTATCTAGGCACGGGCTGCATGGTGGCTGGGTACCAGTGCAGGTATATTGTACGCGGCCATGCGATCGCACAGTACGTAGTCCACCCCCCGTGGGTGGCAGCGTCTCTCAGTATGTATGCCGCTCATGTGCGGCCACGGATTGCCCCGCTGCTGTGTGGGCAGGTGACAGACTCCAACATCAAGAACTCGCTCGTCATCGACCTTGTGCTGGGTGGTGTCCTGCTGCTGCTGTTCAGCATCCTACAGCGATCCAGCATTCTGTACCGCTTCAGGCTATTCAGCCCCAGCGTCACTGCACCTCCCCCATCGCTGCACACGGGAGGGTTGCGCTCCATATGGTGCGCGCCCTGTAGCTGAGCTCCCAGACCATTAGGCGTTTAGAATGCCGTCCTGCCTGATCATGGCCCATGGCAAACGCAGGCTGGTCTGAGGTCGCATGTTTTGCTGGTGGCGCTGACTTGGGTTTTGCTGCTTGGAGGAGAGCAGCTGCCACCGCGCACAATACATGTTCATGCATGTGCACACGCAGCAAGCTGGAGTCATGTATTGATTGTCCCCAAGCATGCATGCTGGTGGCCGCTGCAGGGCATGGGTCAAGGGCACACTTGTAACGAGTGACCTGGAGCTGTTGCAATCATGTGGCCTGGATGCGCTGATGATGGTCAAGGTCTCTGCTCTGGGTGTGCAGCTGTGCCTGCCGCTGTGCATCTGCGGCTTGTGCGTATGTGAGTGCCCGGGTCATGGGTGGATCGGTGGAGGCAGGATTGCCTGTTGCTGCTGCAAACGAAAGGTTACGTGCCCGTGCCGTTCAACATGTGATGCATCCAGTGGGATGGGAGGGCTGTTGTTGCTGCAGCAGCAGTATGCAATGCAATTGCATACAAGCGCACAATCTTGTGCACGGTTGGCATGCAGTGCTGCCGCTGCATGCGGCGGGCAACTTCCTCAGCACCAGCGAGGCCAACACCAGTGGGTTCATGCGCTTCACCATTTCCAATATCCACCCGCGCTCCAAGCTGCTGTGGCTGCACTTCGTACTTGTTTACGTGTACGTCGGGTATGGTTGTTGGCTGCTGAGGTGGCACTACAGGCAGTACCTGGTCATCCGCCAACACTTTTTGAAAAAAGGTATGTTCACGAGCCACGCATGCGTTGTAACATTTGAACCATGGCTGCTGCTGTTCCCGGCCCCTCGTCCCTCGCAACGAGGGTCTTTCCAGCGCGGATGAATGCATGGGGCTCAATGATGCACGGTCCACCAGTGATGTGACTGAACTCCGTGTCTCATGCGGCTATGATCATCGGTGCATTGTGCAGGCGAGGACGTTAACCAATGGCGGCTGCTGTACGAGCAAGACCCAGCGACGGGCGCAGGGTCACGTACAGCCATTGGCAAGCCAGAGGGTCGGCTGCAAGCGCTGGTGGGCCTCATCCCTGTCATCAGAACGCTTGCCGCGAACCGGGTACCTGTGAGGGAGGATGATGAGGGGCAGGTGCGCGTGCTCTGAGGAGTACTTCAACCCCCTTAATTTATGCTGCTGCATGCCGCTTTGTTGGACAGGAGCTGCGAGCAAGACCGTTGGACGTATCGATTGCATGGCTTTGCAATGGGTAACCTCGGCTGTTGCACTGCCGACGTGTTTCTGTACTGCACTGGGGCACATGCAGGACGTGGCCCCCTTTGCCAGAGCACCAGAGCACGAGGGAGACGGCAAGGCGGCTGTAGGGGGAGCAGCTGAGGAAATGGAGAACGAGGATGAGCGCTCCTCACTCCTCTTTTCACCCAGCAGCACGCAGCATGGTGGCGTCAGCCAAGGGCCCCGCACCAGCACATCGCCGTCCCGTGCTATGGGCCGCGCCAGCTCCATGCCCCGGCCACAGCACATTGAGCTGCAACAGCTGCGGACGGCGTCCATACGACGCAACACTGCAGAGGGGCTGCACTTGGGCAGCATCGTGTCTCCCTCCATGCGGCGGCTGGGGCGGCTGCACTCGGTGGCCTCCTATGTGCGCAGCACGATCCCCACAGCCAACGAGGGCGCCGCATGCCCTGCGCTGTACACGCACGATACAGCCGGGGACGAAGGAGCAGGTGGAGGCAAGCTGCTGCCCCATGGTGCAGAGCGGAGTGACGCCACTGCACGTGATCGCTCCCAGCCGCTGCACTACGTACACCCCAGGCGCAGTGGCACCATGTGGCGGCGGCATTCAGTGGAAGCCCGAACACCTCAGGCAGATGCAGAGCCCAGCGATCCGCCAGGCCATCTGCAGCGTACTGCGCCCTCTCGGACCTATCAGCCCCACGCAGCTATCCACATCAACAGCCTGGCCGGTGAGGTGCTGGGTGGACGTGCAGGTGCGCAATACACAGTGAGTGATTTGGGGCCGCTGCGGCATCACCACTCGATGCTCCTACACCCACGTGGCATGTCAGACCTCCCAGAGCGTCGGCGCAGGGCTGCAGCACTGCAGCAGCTCATCGCACAGGAGCTGGATGTGGCTGGTGCGGTGCACGAGCCCGTCACTCCCCCGGCCTATGACAGGGACGGCCATGAACCAAGCCATGCAACAGGAGGGAATGAGGGGCCGAGCCTGGAGGATGTGGTCGCCCACAGCCTGCACCTGGGGCCGTTCAGGCCCCCAGGCCTGTATCGCACCCGCAGCACCGTTGTGAGCAACTTGACTGGGGATGGTGCTGGGCGCTGCGGCGATGGCGGGGTTAGTCGCAGGAGGAGTGCGGGTGGGGCCAAGGGGCCCCCTGCTGCCCAGCCTGGCACATCACAGCCGCAAGCAACGGCTCTGAGCCACGCACTCGAGCAGCACCATCAACAGGCGTCACAGGAACAAGAGGAGGCGGAACGGAACTGCAATGGCGCGTGGGGGCGATCGCATAGCCACACATCACACACGTCCCCATCGGCAAGAAGCAGCCCAGGGGGTAAGAGGCACGCCCACAGCACACGGGCCATGCCGCGCTTGCAGTCCAAGGAGCTGCCTCTGATGGGGGACGATGGGGACGGGGATGGCAGGGGCCGGCTGAGCTCAGTCGGTGGAGGCAGCTCACCTCACAGTAGGGAGGCCAGCACGAATGCAGGGCCAAGTGTGAACCTTCAGCAGGGGGCAGGCGCAGACGGGGCAGCTGCAGGGGCTGTTGAGGAGGCTGAACCAGTGCGCGTGTCAGGCGGCGACGATGTGCTTCAGGACATGGTGCGGCCCCTGCCTTGTTGCTGTTGCTGTTGCTTCAGCTGCTACTCTTGCTGCCACTGCAGCTGCTGCTGCTCCTGCTGCTCCTGGTCTTTCTGTGCCAGTAGAAGCTTGCGAGCTCAAGCCTCAAGCTTGCTTGCTCGTCCTGTTGTGGATCTCTGCACTCGCTGCAGCCCCGCTGGTGGGGGACAGTCATCGTGCCTCGAGGCACCGGCCACACACGGCAGACAAGCTCTGCCGCAGCCTTTGGTGGCACTGGAGGTGGCATCAGTACAGGGCAGCTGGTGGCCAGTGCTGCAAGCACAGCTGGGGGGCCACATCTAAGTAGGCACCACCGGGCTGCTAGCTGGGGCGCCCTTATGAGTCAGCTGGACGGTGACAGGGGGTTGCAGGAGATGCCAACAGCAGGCGCTCCTGCTGATGACGCTGCGACTCCGTTCAAGAATGTCAACCGCAGCCGCACGCCCTCACGCACACAAGTTGCCACTGCAGCACCTGCCGAGGTGCCCCAGACACCGCCACGTGGAACTTCCACCTCTTCTGCAGCTGACGGGGCTGTGCCAAGTGTTGCGATGGCGGTGCCAGCTCTGCCCCTTGCTGGCATGGACCGTGCCGCGCGAAATCGGGGGGGGGATGCCCTGCAAGCTGCAGGGTCACAAGAGGGGTCTGAATACGGCTTTGGGGAGGAGGGCGACGAGGAGGGGGTGGGCGTGGGGCGCATGGAATTGCTGGCAATGCCTTCCGTGCGCTTCCGGAAGACCGTCAACACGCTCGACTGGAGGTGCGCCAGATGGGCAGCCCTCCTCACGGTGCTGCATGCAAACTTCAGGCAGCAGTCAAGACTGGCACCAGCTGTTGTTATGGTGCACTGCAACAAGCAGCGGTGGGGCCAAGGGTGGGGACTAACCTTCAGGCACATGTATGTACAGGCTCCATCCCTCGTATCAATCTTGATTGCGCTGCCAGCTGTTCATATCATCGCATGTGTTCTGATCATACCATGCCCAGGATGCCCTGTACATTGATGCATACCTTGTCTTCAAATCGTCCCTGCATCACCGCAGGGGCAGACCAGTTGCGGTGAACGCGCAGCACTATGCGGTGTTGGTAACTGACGTCAAGCAGCCATTGTATGGGGATCCCACAGATGACACACTGTACGCACCCTCTCGCGCAAAGGGATACTTCGCACGCCTTGCACCCTGGGTGCGCGGGCTGGCACAAGGGCATGGAGAACGGGGGGAACGGGGGGGGGGAGCGCTGGGGCCCAGGGCGGGGAAAGGGGGAGAGCTGTGGCGGTGCACACGTGTGGGTGGGCTCAAAGGCGGGTGCGTGCTGGGGACGGAGGGTGGCTGTTGTGGAACATGGCAAGGGGCTGGGCCAGTGCAGAAGCCTTGGGGGGGCCCACGGGCCCCTCCTGACACGAACATGTGTTGTTGGGCTCGAGCTTCCCCCCGATCTGAGCAGTGTGTCTGTTGTGGCACCTGCCTGTAGAACTTGGCGGCTGCTGTGTTTGGGTATGCTCACCACGCTAAGTCGGTGAGGCCTGCTCCGCTTTCTTGCTTTTGTCTTGATGCAGCCGTACTTGCCGGTTCGTCGTCTTTGATGCTTGCATGCTTGCGTGCTTGCATGCTTGCAATGGTGTTGCTGGCCATCCTAATGTCAAATCATAACAGCGCCGTGTTTCTACATGGCAGCAGCATCGTGTTTACTACACATTATACGTGCAGGAGGCCATGGCTGCGCCACAAGGCATCCCCATCTCCCCTGACGGAGCCAGCGCTCCCTCACGTGCTGCCTTGCCCTGGGCAGCAGGCAGCAACGGCTCGGCCGTGGCAGCTGCCCCAAGCTCTGCTTTGTCCAATACAGCTACCAGCCGCACGACTTCCCATGCAGAGCCCCAGAGGCGTAGCCACAACGCTAGCGATCCTCGGGGCACCCCAAGAATCGGTGGGATGCCTGCTCGCCCACAGCACCGGCGTGTTCCGTCCCAAGGCACAACAGCGCTGTTGGGCCCGCATGCACAGCACTCAGATGCTTCAGTGCATGGCCCAGGGGGAAGCATGCAGGACACATCTGGCATCCCAAAACTGGTGGGTCTGTTGGAGCAGATCCTGACCCTGGCCAACAGCAACAGCAATACAGCGGGTCAGCAGGCAGGCAGTAAGACCCAGGCACCGCACAGGGGCCGCCATTTCAGGGGACACTCCGCTGGCACAGCACAGGAGCTGCAGCTTCAGGGTGGTGCTGCTGCAGGCGCCGCACAGGACCATGCGCGCAGCAATGTGCATGGCCGCACCTGTGACGATGTTACAACCCAAACTGGGGGCTCTAAAGCCGGCCCAGTCGGGGAGGGCCTGGAACGCCAATGGGAGGACGGCCACCGGCCGCACCAGCATAGGCAGCAGCACCACACCCACTCGCATCACAGCCAGCAAGGGCATGGCCTGAACGCAGTGGTGAACCCAGAGCATGTGGCAGTGCAACTGCCACAACTGCCACCGCCCTTCTACCTCACTCAGCTGTCCTCCCCAATGCCCAGCCCATCCACGCCCCTCGGGGCCGGCGGTGGTGCCAGGGCTACCCCACACCACAGTGCGCAGTCTGGAGCACTGTCTGCACCCGTCTCCCACAGCTCTGGTGCTGCTGGGCACAGCATGCAAGGCGGCAGCAAAGGGCACGGCCAGTGGCAGCCAGGCAGCGAGGCAGACGAAGCGGGTGTTGGCACAGCAGCAGGTGGTGTGCAGGCTGATGCGAGCACTTCTGCGCACATTGGTATACTTGGGCCACGTACTGCCACGGGGCAGCTGAGTGAGGAGGGGTGTGAAAGTGTGATCATCCACAGTACGCCCAGTGCCAGCCTGGCGAGTGTGGGCCAGCTGGACAGTCAGCGTGCCACACACAGCACACACGCATCCTTGCGAAGCTTCTCAGGCCTGGAAGCCGTGGCGCAGCTGCACGATGCGAGCCCCTCTGGCCGCGCCCTAGTGGCAGCAGGCCTGCAGGGATCTGTTGGGGCAGCAGCCCCAGGCCACAGTCACAGCTCCAGGAGCAAGGGGGCAGGGGACGATGACCAGCAGGAGGAGGGGGCCCAGTGCAGTTCATCCCCTATAGCTGTCTCCGGGCAAGTCGCACCCAGCAGCAAGTGGGACGTAGTACGAGACGCCGTGTTCTCAGGCGCAGTGGCAGATCTGCTGTACAGCCGGCGGTACAGCACTGTGACAGCCACGTTCAAGCGCCTGTTCCCTGATGACTTTGATCGCGCGATCCCGGTGGGTGCGGTGGATGAAGAATTACACATGAGCGATGAGCTTATACATTATACACAGGGTTGTAGATTGCAACAGACCACTGCGTTTGCGCATTTGAGTGCCAAGCCACAAGTCGCAAAGGGCAGCTGTCCATTGCTGCTTCGTAACCAGAGTACAGCATCAAATCTTCCACCCATTCAAAATTGATACTTGAAAGCTAATGTTGGCATGTATTGTGCTGTTTATAATGACTGCGACAGGTGATCCGGCATAAGGAGGTAGATGCACTACTGCTGCAGCTAGATGAGCACTTGGGTGGTTATGAGCAGGCCAAGCTGTACCTGCGGCGGCGCGGTACGCGGCTGTGCAAGCGGTTGGGGTGGTTGGGGCTGGTAGGCGCGCGTGTCGATGCGTTGGAGCATCACAAGGAGCGTGTGCTGGAGCTCCAGGAGCGTGTGGTTGCAGCACGCAGCGCGGCACTCCTGCATGGCGCCACGCCCTCGTGGTTCGTGTTTTTCAGGTCACAGGTGAGGGGGCCTGGAATGGCGACGGACGATGGTGGTGTGTGCCAGACCCTGTTAGCTCGGGTCGGGGTTTCGTCGAGGCAGCGCCTTCACCCACTTGTCGCAAAGTCGATGGTTTTTAGGCTCGGAGCTGTGCATGCTAAGGGTGCACCCACATGCCATCATGTATGTCCCCATTCCTGGCTGCTTGCATGCACAGGCTGCTGCCACCATCGCTTCAGTGGCCACGCTGCACGCGGAAGACAACAGGCACTTCAAGGTCCGGCCAGCACCAGGGCCTGAGGAGGTGGGTGGCCCGTTCATATCCAAGGGTGCGGCGCATCCAGGTCTGGTCAAACTCTCCTGACCCGTTGCAATGCTCTGCGCTCGCAAACCACACATCACAGTCCACACAGTCTCTTCACCTGGTTGATCCATCTCATGGTATCATGAAGGCATCAAACAGGTCACCGCTCACAGGATCAGGTGACGTGTGACCTCACAGGTCAACTGGGGCTCCCTGTGGCTCACGTTCCGACAGCGTGACCTGCGCGCCATGCTCATTCGGCCTCTGCTCATTGCCCTCATCCTCGTGCCTGTGGGCATCTTTGCGGGGGGGCTGCAGCAGCTTGACTACCTCTTCTGCCCCGCGCACCGATGCTATGTGGAGGTACGGTGCTGCTGCCAAGGAGAACAGCTGTCTCTTGACATCTCCATGATGACCATCTTTGCCAGACTGAGTGCAGGGTGTTTCAATTCTTGTTCTGATGGTGCTTTAGCCTTACTGCTGGCACCGCAGCACTGTGGGGGCAGTGCCACGTATCATACACTTTCTGTACCAATGATGTACTGCTGATGTGCTGCTTGTCTGTCCCCCGGCAGTACGACACCGTCACGCTCACCACCAAGGGGCTACAAGCCAACGCCACCTTCCTGGTTGTCAACACCACGGCGTGTGACCTGGTCAACGGCACTGTCATCTCACCTCCGTGCGTCCCAGCTGACATTTCACATTTGTAATACAAAGCCAGGGTAAACTGTTTCTCTCCCAACTAGGAAAGGGAATGGTGGAGTAGAACGGACCAGTGCAAGTCACGCTTCCATTCCATCTTCGGGGACGCACACTTCCTGGCCTCCATGCTCCTGTCTGGCATCCGTGTAGGCGGCCTTTCAGTGCATGTTTCCTTCTGCCAACCTATGTCCCATTCTTACTCCTTATTCAGCCCGACTGTAACCCTTGGGCATATGCGTCACTCAGGCTGTACTGTGCTCACATTGGCATGCGGACACAGGAACAGCTTCCAGTGGGGATGGTACTGCCGCAGAGAAGACATTGCATCGCAGGCACTCAGCTTCTTTGTAGTCGGCTGGCTGCCCTCCCTGCTGCTCATCGTGTGGCAGGGAGGCATCCTCCCCTTGGGGCTGTACATGCTGGTGCAGGTGGGTCCAGCACGGTGCCTTGCGGTACGATGTGTACTGCATGTACTGCTAGGCTAGCTGTACTGCTTTGCCCTGCTGTGTGCTGTGCTGCGCTGTTTCCTGGAGCTCCACGTGTGACATGTGGTAGTGTGGTGTACAGCTGCTTTGGCACGCAGTAGTCTTGGGTTGCCTGAATGGCCAATGGTCAATTGGGGTGTTTGACACTGACACAAATTGTTGCATGCGATGGTGCTTCGCACACGCACACAGATGGGAGGCAGCTGCTTCTCGCTGTCAGCACTGGACGCGCGCATCGCATCCTGGCTGTTCCACTTCGCGGTACGTACTAACCTTGAAGCCCTGCAGCTCAGAGTCCTAGATGCATTGGGGCCCTGCGCTTGCAGCACACCAGTGCAGCTTCTTTGCAGCTGCCGGCAGGCCACGTGTGGGCACGCGCATCAGGGCACGTGCGTGTCCTTGTTCTGCCCGGTTGCGTGTGTGAACGCTGTGGCGACAACTGTACTGCTCATCCTAAGGACACAGCCCCTGCTACTGGCCTTCTGTGCTCTCGCAGACTTTCAACGTGTTCCTGGGTGGCATGTTGGGCAGTGCAATCGTGCAACAGGTGCCGTGCCGTTGGCGGTGGCCTGACAAACAATTGTGACCTGCCTGCCTGTCTGCCTGCCTGCCTGCCTGCATTGGTTGGGGCTCACCTGCAGTGCCAGCTTACAAACCTAGTACTAGCTTGCAGACCTAGTACTAGCTTGCAAACCCGGAACGGAAACAGTGGGGCGTGTGAAATGTGTGTGGCGCATGCGGCGCGGGCGCCATGCAGGTCAACCGCAGCTTGGAGAAAGGCCCCTCAGAGCTCTTCAACCTCATTGGCAACTCCCTGCCCGCATCCTCCAACTTCTTCCTCAACTACCTGCTCTTCCGTGCCCTGGTGGGAATACCGGCACGGTGAGCAGCAGAGCTCGGTACACATCTTTTTTCCTGATGCAGCGGCCCACACAGCGTTGGAATAGCACTTCAGCCGGTAGCACGGTGATGTCCCTTCACACAATTGCGGATACATGAGGCAGACCTACGTGCATCCCTGGCCTCCTGCCTCCATCACCACATTTGGCGCCCTAGCTCCGCCCCTGCTCCTTCCCCTGAACCACTCACCCCCACCCCCTTTACCCCACTTCCTCCGCCTGCATGCCCTCCGCCCCGCAGCTTGCTCATCCCGCACGTCGGCGTGCGCTTGTTCCTCGTGCGCCGCTACCTGCGCTGTGTGTGGATTTTGACGGAGAGGGACAAGGCCCTGCTGTACGCGCCTGTGTCCCCGCGCTACGGCTTCGAGGTACAGGCAGTACACACGGGCAGTACAGAGCTATTTTTGACCTACCAAGTTTGAAGGCTTAAATACTGTAACCTTCATTGCTCACAACGCACTGCAAACGGCACACCTCACCTACTGGTCCTCGTGTACCATTTGTCTCGGGTGGCGTTGGTACCATGCATATGGGTGCATTAGCCGGCAGACCTCCAGAATGGCCTCGTACTTGTCACACAGCTTGACTGTGTACTGCTTGGCTGTACTGCCAACTGCCGCGCAGTACGGAATGCTGCTCATCGTGTTCCTGGTGGCCCTGGCGTTCAGCGTGGTGTCCCCCATGCTGCTGCCTCTTGCTGTGCTCTTCTTCATGCTGTCGTGGCTCTTTTGGCGCTACTCGCTGCTCTATGTCTATGTGAGCGGGGGCCTGGGTCAGGGTCTTGCATCCCCTACCATCAAAACCCTGCGTTGCCAAACCCAGCTCCTCCTGATGGTTTTGTGCCTCTTGATGGCTTTGTGCCCATATCATGACAGCCTGTTGATTGCTCAGTCGTCTTCCTAACACGCCATGATCTATGTACCTTTCCAACACACGCCCTTGCACGTTCCATGAACTCGCCGTCGCCTTACTGATTGGCGCTGTGTGCAGGTGCGCAAGTATGAGAGCGGCGGGCTGATGTGGCCGTGGGTCTTCCGCAGAGTGCTGGTATGCCTGCTCATCTGCGCGCTCTTCACCGGCTGCGTGTTTGTGGTCAAGGAGGCGTATGCGCAGGTGTGGCTGTGAGCTCATCCACCGCTGCATGTGTGTGTGTGTGTGTGTTGGTTACATCGTACGCCCATCATGGCGCATAGATGCCTGCCGCGAGACAGGATTAACAACATTCGTGATAGTCTTGTAGCTTCAAGAACTGTATGTTATTGGTTAATGGCCATTGCGGTCGTGCGGTTTGTATCCATCTCAATCAGCATGTCAGCCAGCCTGTGCCAGGCTCTCCTGTCCTTACCGCGATTCATGAATTTGAGCATGTGTTGGTAATCCGATGTGAGACCGCCTCCCTATGTGGATAGTTTCCATCAATTACCATCAATTACTGTAACTTCCAACCTGCATCCTGCCACCTACACGCTACAGCGTATGTGTTATCAATCTGCTACCTGCAGTATGTATCATCATTGCATGAGCCTCACGACAAGCCACCTCGCATGGGTTGCGCAATGCAGGCGTTCATCCTCTTTGCCACTGTGCCAGTCCTGCTGCACCGCTTCTCCAACTACTGCTGGTATGCTCACGTACCGATATGTAGTAATAGTGTGGTTTGCTGAGAGTATCTTACTTCTGCCAGCTGCTCTCAAGGTAGTTCGTATGTTTGCACAGTTGCTCACATTATAGCCTGCGCAGACTGGAATGCCGTGCCCTCCTTAACTGATCCAGGTTCCGCTACCAAAAGGGTGTGGCCACCCTTCCCCTGGAGTACGCGCACCAAGCCCCACGGGTAAGCTGCAGCAGCTGATCGCTTGATGGGCTTGCAACGTGGCTGCTGCTCTGCTACCTGGGTTGGCTCCTGGTGTGGGTGCCTGCATGCACTGTGCGCGGCTGTGTTTGCTTACAGTAGGCATGGCCTGATGCCATCGCCTGCACTCACTTGGCGGGCTGGCAGGTTCCTGGCACGTGTCCGCAGTCCTGTCTGCAGGGATTGGTGTTATCATTGTTGCTGACCGTTCGCAGACAAATCGAAACGTTGTGCGCACCACCACTGCCACCACCCCTTTGTAGGCATCTGTGGACCCCTGGGTCTACATCCCCCCACCTCTGCACCACAAGGCATTTGGCTGGTGGCCAGACTGGAGCAAGCCATGGGGCGGGTGGGGCATGCCAACAGGCACTGCCACACTTTGATTACACATCTATCAAGCCAGCAACATGCAGGGGCGGCACTGCCCACTAAGCTCCCACAACCACTGGTTGGCTTCAAGTTAGGCTAGCAACAGCAGTGAAGGTCGGCGCATGACAGCGCTGCAAACATGCGGGGTTCTCAACATCTGTAAGCTACACTGCGCGCTAATCGGCCCCCTTCTCAGTCAGCAAGGAGGGCACTGAGCATTGTCACCTTGCTGCCGGGCTGCTGCCGAGGTAGTCTTGTGGGTGTTACATAGTTCTTGATACTGTAGCTTGCACAGACTGGAGTGCTCTTGAATCTGATCCAGAAAAGACAGCCAGCAGTTAAGGGTTTAGTCTCATCAGCTATTCATTAGAGACAGTGACCATGAAGCCATGTATGATTTGGGCTGCACCATGTGCATCTACCTCAGTGCTGAGGGCTTGGGATGAGCCTGCTGCCGCACCATACCACACGCCTTGCCACAGAATGGGCAGGCCGTCACAGAGCGCACAAACAAGCGGTGGCGGCCCTCCTGCACCAGCGCAACCACCGCGCTGCAGCCCCTGCGTGTTTTGAGTAGGTGAGCAAACACACCAGCGGCAGTTACGGTGTGCATCAAAGGCCAGTGAGAGCGGTACAATCATGAATCAGGCATGATCTGGCCGTACTCTATGGCAGACCCGTACGCTCGTGTGCCATGCCCCATGCAGTACTCTATTCTTTCCCTCTGTACCGAGGCTGTGTGCCCTGACTGCACAGCCCCATTGTAACGAACAACAACAACAACAACAACACAGGCATGCACAGCAGGCGGACACGGCACCGGCCAGCCCGGCAATTCAAAGGCTACGGACACAGCCACTCACTTGCAGCTGAACCAGCGCGCATGCTCTTTGAAGCCTGCCAGCTCAGTCTGTAGGGCACACACACGCGTGGCTGCCCCCTCCCGCACAGCCGCCAGCACCAGCCGCAGTGTGCCTGCTGGCAGCGCGCTCAGGGCAGCCTGCACCGCACACACATCAAAGGCGCCACCGCAGACGTGCTTGGGTCCTCCACAACCAGCACAGCCGTTGCTGCAGCCTGTGGCTGGTGCTGGCCAGGCACCTGGCTTTTGCTGTTGTGGTTGCGCCAGCTGCCAGCTTCGGGTGCCTGCATTCAGCTCAGCCAGGCCGCTGGCTGCGCCACGGCAGCCACCAGCTGATGCATGGGGCTGGCCCCGGCCGTCGCCCGAGCCTGATATACCAGCAATGCCATGCAGCAGAGGGGCGGCCCGCGCATGCGGCATGGAGATGCTTCGGCTCAGTACACCACGTGACGTGCCCATGGCTACAGCCGGGCCCATGCTGCTGCTGCCCGCTACAGCCACACCGGCGGCTGTACAAAGACCGAGCTCGGCTGTCACAGGTCCTTGGCCAACATCAGCTGCCCCACTGATAGAAGACCACCTGCGGCGTGGCGGGGGCAGTGGCGCCAGGCTGTCTGGCTCCGCCTCCATGTGGGGTGCCTGTCTCACCTCGACCTCTGGCTGCACACTGTTGGGGGTAGAGGTTCCAGCAGCACCCGGTTGCCCCAGGTGAGCATGCAGTGCGTCCAGCACAGCCGGTACTGCTGCAGCAGTCACAGGTGGTGGCTCCACGTCACTGCCAGAGATGGCTGTGGAGGCACCCGATGTGGTGACTCCTGCTCCTAGAGCTAGGGGCATGGCACGGCTAAAGGCGGCACGAGGCGAGCTGAACGGCCCTCCTGCGGTGGCTTCATGCGCATCAAGAGCAGACTGTGCCTCCAGAGCAGCCTGGATCAGGGCTGCCAAGCCAGAGTGAATGCCTGCATACGGCGTGCCGGGTGCGCTGCTGATGGCAGTAGCGGTGGCAGTGGCTGGAGGCGCAGGGGGAGAGCAGCGAGCGCCTTTGATGCAGTCGTCAGCGCCATACTTGTCACTGCCGCTACTGTCACTACTGTTACTGCCGCTACTGCTACTGCCGCTACTGCCACTGCCGCTACTGCCACTGCCGCTTGCATCGTCGCCGTCTGTGGCCTTGGCGCTGCCGGCAGGTGTGCAGGTGTCCCGTGTGCCGCTGCCTCCGCTCATGCTCTGTACCATGCTGAACAGAGGCTCTGCAGCTGAACACAGGGCAGCCATGGAAGCCATGGCGATGGTGGGGAGGCCGTTGACAGAGTCTGGGTACTCGCTGCTACCACGCCTGGTACTCCCGATGTCCGCGTCATAGGCTGTGCTGCCAGTGCCACTGCCCCCCTCCTTTCCTGCAGCAGCGTTTCGCGCAATTGGTTCCCCAATGTCGCTGCCCCATGCTGGGCCATCTGCATCGAAGCCATCATCAGACGGTGATTTGACGGACTCGCTCACAGGTCCCTGGGGGCTTTTTTCGCCCGCAACAGAGGAGGGGGCAGCAGCGTGGCTGGTACTGCCACCAGGCTCAGCAGTGCTGGCAACAGGCTGCGAGGAGGTGCCATTCTCAGCGCCTGCGGCTGCTGCATGGCAGCTGGCGCCAGCCCTACCACCATCGTCGCCACCGCTGCCGCTGATGCCTCCATTTCCAGGGTTCGTCTCCATCCGAAGGTGCTGCTGAAGGATGGGGTTGGGTTTGGAGCCAGCATAACGGATGGTATGTCGAGGGCTGCTATTGCCACTGCTGCTGGATCCGCTGCTGCCACGCCCACTGCCGCTGCGCCAGGCTGGCTTTGCTGACAGAGACACCCACCGGGGACTGGCGCTTGGGGATGCAAGGGGGGAGCAGCCACGCGCAGACGCCCCAGTGATGTGCTTGACTGCAGCACCCACACCCACACCTAAGCGGGGAGATGCATTGCCGCTGGCAGCATTGGCACAGCCATGGGCGGGGGACATCAGACCAAGGGAGATGTGGGAGGTGAGGGGCGCGCTGCGGGGCGTCCATGCCCCAGACCCGTTCACATCCCCTGGGCCATTCAGCTTCTGTGCCAGCAGCCGGCTATGTGCAGCGGCAGGCTTAGGGGGTTTGCCTGCTGGGCTGGGCTTGGGCAGGGCTGCAGCAAGCTTGGGGCGGGCCTGGCAAGAGGAAGCCAACCCCAGACCACCTCCATGTGCAGTAGGAAGGGCTGGCATGTTGAGAGGGGCGAGGGTGCCAGCAGGGCGGGGAGGTAGGGGGAGACAAACCGAATCTCCACTGTCTGATGCTCGCCAGTCAGACCCACCATGAGGTGGATTCTCAGCACGCAGCCCAGCCAGGCCAGCCACTGCCACCGGCTCTATTTCATTCACAGGCCGGATCTCTGATGAGGTGGTGGTGCCGTTACCTACAAAGGCAGTCGCATGTGGCATCAGCCGTCGCTGACCAGCGGGCGAAGGGGCGCACACAGGGGCCACCATCAGGTGAACGGGCTCTACGCCTGACGTGGATGGCCCGGGTGTGACTGCGCCCCCGGCTGCTGTGATCGCTGCAGAGCCACCTTGGGCCACTACCATGTGCTCAGGCCCGGTCGTGGCAGCAGGGAGCGGGGCAGCAGTAGCTGCGGCCGCAGCAGCTGCCGCAACGGCGGCGGCGGCAGCGGCGGGGGGTACAGGGGTGGGCTCTCGCACGGATCGTGCTTGCTCCAAAGTGCCCCAGTCGGTCCAAGTGTGGCCCCGAGCACTGGCATCGCGTAGGAAGGCCAGGCACTTGGTGGCAAGAGGAGGCAGCTGCAGCTCCTCTGATAGCAAGAGCCATCTCAGCACCCAGGCTGGGGAGCACGCGTGCACGGACAGCGCGCCGCGCAGCACCCACTCCATGCAGCTGGCCAGGGGACGCATGTCGTAGCGGTGCAGCAGAGGCTGCGCATGCATGCAGGGCAGGCACAGTTAATGTGAGGTGTGAGAGGTCATGGGCCGCGGTCACATTGATTTGTTTGTGCTGGTGCTCGGCTTGCAGCCTGCTGCTGGCAGCTTCTGGGCCAGGGCTGATCCAGCTGCAGGACTGTTGTGGATGGTGCAGGCCTGTGCAGACCTACTACTACTAATAATAAGACCTACTAGTATTTGTACTAGTACGGCCCAAAACCTATCGTGGGTCCTGTCCCTGACCCCCCACCATAACCGCCCGTAAAGCAGCACAGCACGCACCAGGGCAGCATATGCCGTGTGCCAGGTCCATGTCTGTGCGCCTGGTGCGCAGGCGAATGCCGGGTAAAGGTGGGGTAGGAGGATGCGCCATGCAGCAACCGTACCGCATACAGGCACCTGCGCACACCAGTTGGACGATGCAACAGAGCCCCCATGAGGACCGCAGGTGAGCCCTAAGGTTGAAGGGGGGGTTGGGGGTGGGGGGGAAGCCTACCAGCATGCGTGGCTGGGGGTATCTGTCGTCAGAGGCATGATGTGACAGTTGACACAGGCTCCTGCTGGTGGGCCGTTTTACCTGCGGGCTTGCGGAGGTCCTTAGCTCGTCCAGGTCGAACATACCACGGAACACGCTTGACCCGAGCTGCAGCTGGGAGCGGTGTACAGGGATGGCACCATCTTCGGTCACCAGGGTCACATCTCCGTGCTGATATGCAGCAGGCCCGCCTGGATCTGGGTACATTCTGAAAGTTTAAGGGCTGACAATGCATCGCAACAGGCGGGACGTGAGGAAAAGCGCCGCATGCCACTGTGTGATGACGAGTCACATCAGCTAACTTCCAATCATCGCGCAGCGATCCATTCCATATCAGATGCCAGTGAAATGGGTCGAGCGCAGGAGTTTTTCAAGCATATAAAATCGACCAGCAAGAGGACCTCATCACTATTACAAAAGCTCGTCAGCAGTCTAGAGAACGAACAATATGCACTACCCAGGTCATTTGATGTATTGACGAGGTGCGCACGGGGATACTAATGGCATTGATGCAGCGTCAACATTGGGGTTGATCAATACGCTTCGCAATATGCTGCAGGTTCCGGCCAGAGGAGCTCAAGCTCAAGGATGCAGGGCGAGCACTGCAACTCAAACTCCCGGAGAACACGCTGATCAGGGAATTCTATGATCGCTATCCAGAGGTCAGTCGTCGGGTTAAAGACGCATGACATGATGATGCTGTGTGGACACAGTATGCATGAGCACAGCATGCCAGCATGGCACCTCGCATGCATGACCACAGCCGCACAGGGTTCATTTGCTGATTTGTTTGCTGCATGCAGGCCAAGCTCGAGCCAGTCAGCCTGCAGTCATTCCAGGCACCACTCGCCAAGCGCTTTGCAGCGCTGCAGCTCTCTCACATGCAGCAGTCAGGCAGCAGCAAGCAGGCAGCATTCAAGGCGGCACAGGCAACATTCGCAGAAGAGATCAAAGCTCTGCGCAGGTGGGTGTGCACCAGGTGGCATGCAGCTGCAGACACCGCACACTGCACGTATTGTGCAGGCTGTGTCTCTGCCCTGGGTCTTTCAAACACTGAAATGTACATTGCAATACCATACAGCAGGGCCCTCTTTCGTACTTGCATTCTGGCCTCCCGCGTCCCGCCCTGGTGTCTGCTGCACTCCTATGACACCCCCAGCCTGGCCCCCTCGACTGTTTTTGCAGGCGCGGATCCCTTGCCTTTGCTGACGTGAGGCTAGTCCAGGAGGAGGAGGAGCGACAGCTCAAGGCTGCCCTAGATGAGGTTGCGGCACGCAAGGCAGCCACACCCAGCGGGCGGTAGCCATGGTAGCCCGGTAGCCACTGCGCAGCACTGCGCAAGCCCCTTCAACAGCACACCAACCGGAGGTCATGGCATGGTGGCTCCACGCCCTGGGATTCTACAGCTCAGTCAGCCTGTTTCGTTTTCTTATTCATGTCACGTACAGTCAGCTGGGGCAGCATGGGGACAAGCCAGTGGGTTCGCTTGCGGTGGTTTCTGGGTAGCAAGCACCCCTGTGCACAACGATCCACTCCGTCACCGCTTGTCCCTCACATCCTCATTGTTTGAATAGCAGCAGGCTTTACCAAGGAGTGTGCATGCCTGATGCCAAGACGACCGCTGATGACAACGCGCACAGTGTAATGATATCGCGATGGGTGCGTGCGCGTTCTGAACTCCATGGCACGTTCACTTCTTACACACATTAATGACATTCTGTTGACATACGACCAACCAACCAACACACGCACAAGCTCCCAGCTCCCTTAATGGAATGCGCGCAGGACGGAACAATCACACCAACTTATAACCCATATGGGGGCCACAGCGAGCAGCAGTTGCCCTTGATACCTTGCCTTGGTGCAAGACAAGTAGCAACAGCCACTTGCAACCGCGAAGAATTGTAGTGCAGCTGCAGTCATGCGCAGAATACTCTCGGCACGCGTCTCTCCTCTCATCCAAACGAAACAAGCAGCTCCAAGCATGAGGTACACAGCCGGTGGACCATCAACATGTGCACTAGCTGCATGAACGCAGCATGCCTGTCGTACTGCCATACTCAATCAGGCACACCTTGTGCAGCGCTTGCCATACTTTGCACAGTGCACAACCTGCTGTTTTTGTTTTCGGCCTCCATCCTGCTGCCTCATATACCTCATCAGCCACTTCCATTATTGCAAACATCTGGGAAACCATGTGGGCCTGAGACTGCTGGGCCTCTGCCAGCACACACCATTAGCTTGGTGCACACCCCTGCCGCGCGTTGACCATCACCACACAGCTCCACTTTGACCTGCCCTCCTGCCATCGCTTCTGCTGAGCGCCCAATCACCAAGCACACACAATGTCAGCATACGTGAGGCCATCGTGCATGCTTGCGCTGACTACATCTGGACATGCTGCATGCCCCTGATCACAGCAGCCGACAAAAGCACCCCCAGATAAGCGCTGCTGACTGCACCCTCCTGTCACACGCTCACACCCCACAAACAGGGGAATCACGGGAAGCGACCCAAGCTGCGCCGTGCCTCTTGCCAGCCGTCCACGTGCTTGCAAACACGTGCCAACCAAGCCTGGCGCCGTTCCAGCAGCGGCCTTTGGTTCCGGAGACAGCTAGCCGCCTCACTCCTTGCTTGCTGCAGCCGTGTCACCGGGAGGCTCCGGTGAGTTGTTGCTGCCGCTTGCGCTGCTGCTCGCGCCCTCGCTCTCCACAAAAGTGACCGTGATAGTTGCAGGAGCCACACCGCTGGGGCCCTTGCTCAGCCTGTCCTCATCCACCTCCTCCAGATTAGGCATCACGGGGGCACGTGATACGCCATGGGTCACACTTCCAGCGCCCGGGGTCACACTCACGTCCAGGTCAGTGTGCGTGGCTGTGCTGGTTGACGCCCCCACAGACGAACTGTCGAGAGCTGCATGCGGGGAGTCGGTGCCGGCGCGGGGCGTGCCTGGGGTGCTGCCGCTGGGTAGAATGCCCCCAAACGGTGTGGCAGCAGACAGCGCCGAGCCGTTCAGCACGCCGCCGTTGGTGGTGGTGGTTGAGATGGAGCGGCCGGCGAAGGAGAGGCCCGACCGCATCATAGACTTGGCACGGAAGGACTCCCCCCGACGGGCTGATGATGCGAGTCCACGCAGGTAGCGTGCAGAGGAGCGGCCCGTCTGGTCCACCATGGCTGAGAAGGATCCCTTGTGGTCCTGGAGCAGCGCGTCAGGGTGGTCATTCTCCAGCACGGTGCCATTGGACATGACGATGACCCGATCCACGTCCATGATCGTGTTGAGGCGGTGCGCGATGACGAGCGTGGTGCAGTCGGCGAAGGCCGTGCGAATCGCCATCTGTAACGCACAGGCCAGGCAGCAAGTCAGACACCCGAGGTGAATGTCAGACAGCACCGGGTGCGTGCACCGGGTCGGAACCACCAACAATGTCCTCAGCACTGAAGCGCCCCCCCCCGCGCCCCGCCCTCCCACCATTGCTGTTCCGATGCAGCTTGCTCGTGGCTCCTGATGCAGCGACCACATCTGAGCACTGCTTCCAACACGGGGCCACGCCCACATCCACCCTTCCACCTACCCACCCATCCCGCGCACCCAACTACTGCTACCATAGGCCCCCCTACCCCACACACACCCCGTCCCACACCAACACACGCTGCCTCATCAGTCACATGCCAGGTTCTTGAGCCACCCACAGCCACCCACATCCCCCGGCCTCATCAAACGAGTGAAACTCGAACAACACAAGCCCATCAAGCTCGAGCATGCTTAAGCCCATCAAGCTCAAGCACGCATGAAGGTCAGTCAGAAGCCCATGTCATGCAGCCACACCTGCAGCGCGTTGTCAGTGTCCATGTCTACGCTCGCAGTGGCCTCGTCCAGCATGAGGATGCGCGAATTGCGCAGCATGGCGCGTGCCATGCAGATGAGCTGGCGCTGCCCCAGCGAGAAGTTGGCGCCATTGTCCACAACCTGGGGGAGGAAGAGCGGGATGCAATGGGGGTTGAAAAACGTTGGCAAGGCGCACGTATGGCAGCGCACAGGCTGGTTGGGGATTCACAGCATTGATGATGGGCTATCTGGCAGCGCAAGGGAGCTCGGCACACCCATTCTTGCAGACATCCACATCAGTTCCCCATGTCCTATACAGCCGGCTCACCTTGGCACCCAGCCCATGCTCCAGCTCAGCCACCACTGCCTTGAGGCCCACACGGCCCAGGGCGTCCCACAGCACCGCGTCCGTGTGTTGCTCAAACGGATCCAGGTTGTTGCGCACGGTGCCAGAGAACATGAACGGGTCCTGTGAGAAACAGCGGTGGTGTTTGTGCGGGGGCATGTTGTAGCATGTGCCAGGAGCCAGCCACATCGGGCATGGACAGCGCATGATCATGCCTTCATGGGCTGAAAGGAGCAGCAAGCCCAAGCAGGCTCCAGCAAGGTTCAGGTTGCAACCAGGCCCTCTGTCTACCCTCTTCCTCTCCAAATCATCCCCCCCCACACACACCACCACCCCACAAGGGACATCAGCTCAGCCACGCCCTAACAGAGCAACAAGCACAAGTGCACACAGCAGCAGTGCAGCGCCAGTCGCAGCAGCAGTACAGAGCCCACATCAGTGGCAGTACAGCAATGGCAGTACAGCAGTACAGTACCGTACGGCTGGCCCCTACCTGTGGGATGATGGACATCTTGGACCTCAGGTGGCGCACACCCAGGCTGGCAATGTCGACGCCATCGATCAAGATGCGGCCGCTCTCGGCCTCCACCATGCGGAAGAGCACGAGGAACATGGACGACTTGCCAGAGCCGGTGCGGCCCACGAGGCCCACCTTCTCGCCGCCTGCGCAATGCGCAACCAAGATAAAGTTCTGATAAAGTCAGGTATTTGTCAGGGTACTTGGTATACTAGCACTAGTCTTGGACATATGCATTCCGAATACACGCTTGAATGTGCTTGGATTCGATGCATAGCGCCCAAGGCTAAGGCCATCAGGGTCTATACCTTCATTCAGGGCTCAGCCGTTCAGGTTCCAGGTCCAGGATCTCACCTGCCACCTCGAAAGACACGCCCTTCAGCACCAGGGGCATGTTGGGGCGGTAGCGCATCATCACCTTCTGCACGCTGACAGCCCCCACGCTCGGCCACTCGGTCTTCTCCAGCTCAGCCAGCAGGGGCTGCTGGGTCTCTGGCTCCGGCTCGGGCTCTGGCTTGAGGTACTGCGGTACAGCCGTGCACCACCAGGCAGTACAGGCGCACATCACCAGGCGGTACAGGCATACATCACCAAGCGGTACAGGTGTGCATCACCAGACAGTACACAGTGTGGGTAAGATGGCTTGCCAGGCACAGGCCGAGCACAGGCCAGGCACAGACCCGCACATTGTGGCAGGGTTTGATGGTAGCACCGGTCCCAACCTACAAGAGAACAAGGCTGGCTTGAGCAAAGCAATTCATGCATGGTACTCGCAGATCTGATGACTGGCTGTATGCAGAACAAACTGAACGATTCATGACTGGTTCAACCAGTGGTTGCATGCAACAACGCAATACATGTTGTCGCACCTGCACAATGCGCTCCACAGAGTTGAAGTCCGCCTCCGACTTGGACGCCATGTTGGTGCCGTGCTTGAGGAAGCGCGTGAGGTCGAGTGCGTACACAAGAGCAAGGCCCGCCATGCCTGTGGTGCACAAAGCAGCAGCAGGAAAGGGCGGCGGGCGGCGGTGGGTGGCAGGGCAGCAGGAGCGGCCGGTTTGTGCAAAACGCAGTGCAGAGATGTGATGCTCATGAAAGTAAGCGATGATGGCCCATGTGGTAATGCACCAGCACAGCGGTGATGCCCCGCGAACAACCATACCTGCTGACACATGCTGGGAGCAGCCGTCATCATCAACTGATCATCTTCCGCATGGACACATCAGGCACGTCCGGTAGCATAAGAAAACATCAGGAAACATAGCCATCAGCCCCCAAACCTACCAGGGTCCACGTTGCCGGCAATGACCAGCACGCCGCATCCCGTGAGCACACTGAGGCCCAAGATGTCCAGCCGCATGGCGAGCCATGCGGCCGCCAGCTTCTGGGTCACGAACGCATGCGCGTTGGCCTCCATCAGCTTGTCTGACACTGCAGTGAAATGTGCCTCCCGGCGGTACGCCCGGATCGTCGGCACACCCAGCATGGCCTCGGCGAACTTGGAGTAAATGGGGGAGCGAGACACTGACTCGATGCGCTGAAGCTCACGGGCGCAGGGGATGTAGTAGCTGCAGGGGGAAGAGGGGGAAGAGGGGGAGGGGTGGGGGTGGGGGGGTGAGATGTGGGGTGGGGGCGAGGGGTATCGTGGAGTGTGCGGTCAGCACGTGTGTTGGGAAGCAGGGGTTGGATCCATACTCGATACCCTTGATGCACAGGGCGCACTATGAAGGACCCGCATGCGCACAACATGCACTGGAAATCTGTACCGCCATGCCGCATTATGGTGGCACCATTGCAATGGCGCCTGCAATAGGCAAGCAGTACACAACTGCCGTACAAATACTGCATTCTATCACAGTACATGCGTACCGTTGGATGATCATATAGACCACAGTGAGGGGGAGCAGCGCGATGGCAAACCACTTTGTGGCAATAGCAATGACGATGAGGATGGATATGTATGTTGTCATACAGCCCACAAACTGGATGAGTGAGGATGAGAGAGTGGAGTCCATGATGTCCACGTCACGCGAGAAGCGGTTGAGAATGCGGCCTGCGGTTCATTGCGCGGTTGGGGCGGTTGGGGTGGTTTAGGTGATTTGGGCAGTTGCGGTGGTGGCGGTCTTGAGTTCAATGGCTTGCAGGCTGGTGGAGCCGGTTTCTTTCGCAAGGAGGACAATCAACACTGCTGGCTACAGAGCACCTACAGAGGGAAGGGCAAGAGCAAGAAGGACAAGGGCAAGGGCAAGGGAAAACTGCACGCCAATGGCCTGAGCCTTGCCTCCTTTAAACCAAGAACCCCGGACACCTGGCTTGCTGCAGGGCACCACACGCACCTGCAGGGTTGGTGTCAAAGAAGGCCTTGGGCAGGCGCAGCAGGTGGTGCAGCAGCTGGTTGTGCACCGACACGGCGGCATTGACGCAGATGAACAGGAAGCGCAGCGAGCTGCAAGGGCAGGTGCACAGCAAACATGAGACGAGCCACATATAAGAACAGATCAATTCTGACCAGATCAGATCAGGCCAGATCAGATCCTGGAAGGTGGGTGCCCTTGCACGAGCTGCAGGGGCGTTTCAAGTTGGCAGCACACCCTCACCGCACACACCACCACAACCAGTGTGCACAAAATCATGAAGCCAGACACAGTACTGGACACTCGCGGCACCAGCATCAGTGATAGCATGCCGACGGCAGCAACGGGGCGGCGCCTGCTCTGTGCAGCTGCACGCACCGCGCAAACGTGATGATTGAGTAGGTGCATCCAAGTGCAAAGTAGATGCCCAGGTTGCCTCCCAGGGACAGGTTGTACTTGCCACCAAACCAGATGCCCACCTGGAGGAGCACATAAAGTGCAACCAAAGTGTGGTTGGGTCAGGTTATGATGAAAGCTGGAGTTCAAGCCAGATCAAAGCTGGGAAGGGTTTTAGCGGGGCGCGACCAGGCCCGCCGAGCCATCGCCTGGGTTGGGCTACACAGCCGACCCAGCATGTCACACTAGCAGCTTGTTAACATCTCCCAGGGTTCTTACCTGGGTTCTTACCAAAACACTTCACCCTCTTCACACACCCCCCCCTTCAAAAAACAACACCCCTAACACCTGCTCCAGCACATTACACGAAGCAGGCGACAAGCAAACTCGTGTCATGCAGCAGCAGTTGCGGCGGTAGCAGCGGCAGTGGTAGCAGCAGCAGCAGCAGCAGTGGTAGCAGCAGCAGTCGCATCGGAAGCAGCCACGCACCCAGCGGTCCGTGTACACGCGTGCCGCCTGCTCCGCGCCGTACAGGAAGAACAGCGTGAGGAAGGCCACAATGCCACCGCCCGAGCGGAAGTAGCGGCTGATCACATCCCAGCTGATGTTGCCTGCCTCACGCTCTTCCACGCCTACGAGCGCCACACACATGCACCATGGCAAAAGCAAAGCACAACAATAGGTTTTATTCAGGTACCAGCGACCTCAGCACTAACCTGCCGTCCAACAGCTCCTGCACTGAACATGCTTAACAAGACGGGCGCGTGCGCGCGCACACACACCTGTAAGGTTACGGCCGGCTGTGCCCCCCATCGTGTTGGCGCGCGTAAGAGTGACCTTGCCAGTGGCCACTCTTGCGTCCATGGACGCACGCGTCCTGCAACCAGAGTTCATGGTCCAGGGTTCACGGTTCAAGAGATAATTTTTAAAATGCCAGGCTTCTGGGGCCAGTGTTCAGCGGCCAGGATGCAGGGTGCAGGGTGAAGGGGCCAGGGGCCAGGGTTCACGGGTTCAGTGGGCGTGCAGGGGCATGCAGCTGGCGCAGGTCAAGCTCCTGTGGCTGCACCTTGGCCAATGTGTCGAGGCGCAGCCACAGGCGGTACAAGCAGGATAGACTCATGGCTTGCGTGTGTGCCATCCTCACAATTGATGCCTGGAACCCCATCAACTCGGCGGAGTTGAAGCACCTGACTAAACCCCATCAATCCCCTTAGCACCAAAGCAAAGCACGCCGTCATCAGCTGACGCCTCACGCACCCCTTCCCCGCAGCAGAACCACGGCCATCCTCCTTGCCCTTCTTGCCCTTGCCGCCCTCCACACGTGTGCCGGGGGTGGCCTGGTCCACCTCCCCCTCCACCTCATCGCCCTCATCCTTGTCATGCAGGTGAGCCAGCTCCTCAATGTCTAGTCCCTGCTCCACCAGGGCCGCGTAGCTGCCCTGCGCCTTGATCTGCAGGCCAAGAAGGGATGGGTTGGGGTGGGGTGGGTACGTTTGAATCATGTGCATAAAACAATGCAGAAATGATACCGTTCGTGTCATGTTAGCCGTACTTGGCATACCTGCCATTGTGCCAACCTGCTGTACCTGCCTCAAGGATCCAGCCGCATGCCAGGCAGGCGACCCACCCCCCACCAACCGCCAGCAACCGCTCAACTGCGCCAACCGCCCAACCCACCGTGCCAGCGTCCATGATGATGATGTTGTCAGCATGGGGCAGATACTGCAGCGCGTTGGTCACCAGAATCACCGTCTTGTCGCGCAGGGGGCCCCGGATGCACTGCTCAAACAGCGCGCGGCCCACATGCGAGTCCACCTGTGGGGGAGGACGATAAGGAGGGTGCGATGGCAGCACAGGTCCCATTAGAAAGCTCCCGTCAGAAAGGTCCCGTCCGAACACAGATAGTAACCGAGAAAGGGCAGGGAAAGGACGTACGGAAACCAACCACGGGAGAAAACCAAGCGCTGCCAGTGCTGCCGCCCCATCAGCCACCCTCTGTGCTCCCTCTGCTCAGCCGCCCCACCATCATACTTCTCAGCAAGTTGGCGCCTGACCAGACCAGCCAACGTGTCTCAGGGCAGATGCAACCCAACGGCCCAATGCAGGACAGATGCATCTCACTGGCCCCAGGCAGTCAAGGCTGCAGCCACGCACCGCAGACAGGGGATCGTCCAGCAGGTAGACGTCGGCGTTAGCGTACACGGCGCGCGCGATGCTGCATGGGTGGGCGCACAGCGGGCAGCGGGGCATACAGTTTCCAGAAAGCTGTTAACCAGTCCATGCTAAGGCTTTCAGACATCTGTCACATTCTCTATGATGGGAACGTGCGGACACCAAGCGAAGAGACCGGCTAATGAGCTGGGAACCACAATAGTCTGTGCCCTGGTTTCCTGTTAACCCCACTGCGCTTTCAAGCATCTGTCTAGCCACCGAGCTGCAACCCCTGCCCTCTCCCTCAACGCACCTCACACGCTGCTTCTGACCGCCCGACAGTGTAATGCCACGGTCTCCGATCTCGGTGAGATCCCCATTAGGCAAGATCTCCAGATCAGGCCCCAGTTGTGACACCGTGAGCGCGGCCTGGTACTCTTCTGGCTTGAGCTCAGTCCCAATCAGGACGTTCTCCTGGAGTGAGTCATTCATGATCCACGCGGTCTGGGCTACGTAGGCCACCGACCCCCCAACTGACACGCTGCCGTTGCGCTTGCTGATGTGGCCGATGAGCGCACCCAGCATACTAGACTTGCCACTGCCCACGCCACCCACGACCATGGTGAGGGTGCCAGGGCGCGCCTCGAAGGAGATGCCTCTTAATGTTGACTTCTCGGCAGCCTCGTCCCATGTGAACTCAGCATCCTGCACCTTAATCACGCCCTGGCCCACTGTCGGGTCCTCCTGTAGACGCAAAGGGAAGCACACGGCAGCACACCACAGCGCACGAGCAACAGGAGCTGTCAGTGCAAAAAAAACACAAGTACAACCAGCGTGCAAAACATGACACACCTCCACCGCAGCCACAGTGCAACCTGATGCAATTTTTGAGCATTTTTAGCCTTTTTTGAGCATTGGGCCCATTTAGCATCAGCACCTGGCATTAGCACCAGCACCACAGCCAAACCATGACTCAATGACCGGCATCAGCTTCAGTGCCATCTCCAGTTCACACACACCCCCTGCTCCCTGCCCATAGCCAGTTCTTAATCTGACTATCTTGTCTCATGGAGGCGTCCATGGGCCAGGCACAACCCAGCCTCGCAACGCACCCGCACATGCCCCCCTCCCTTTTCCCCATCCCATGGTTCTAGAGCGGCAAGCCAAAACAAGCCAAGCCCTTTTCAACCGAATAAACCCGCGTACCGGGGGCATGCCGGCCTCAGGCTTGGCGAGGAAGCCGCCGATACGCTTGAGCGCGATTAGCGCGTTGACGATCATGGTGATGAGCATCGGCAGGAAAGACATGGGGAAGCGCAGCAGTGCAAACAGCGCGAGCGCGGTGTAACTGCACACGGCGGAGATAAAGGAAATGGAAAGTCAGGCCGACGTTGAGAGCATATGAGCGTGAGGGTGGGGGCTGCTAGATGATGTGGCTGCGCACCGCACTGGCCAACATGCGGCCTGAGAGCCCCCACGGCCTGTGGGCCGACGGGGGGCTGAGAGCTGCCCCTGTAGGGCGGCCAGGGCCCAGCAGCTCCACAGACCGCCCGCTCATCCGCCCAAAGCTCCTGATCCCACACCGACTCCCTCCACCCCCTTATCACACCATAGATGTTGCCCACGGTAACGCAGGTTGAGCAGGTGCCG
This sequence comes from Chlamydomonas applanata, assembly GCA_001662365.1. NCBI lineage: Eukaryota > Viridiplantae > Chlorophyta > Chlorophyceae > Chlamydomonadales > Chlamydomonadaceae > Chlamydomonas > Chlamydomonas applanata. Next base: position 81,772 of record BDCZ01000097.1, read on the forward strand.
GTGCAACCCTAGCGGACGCACGCACACACACGGCACAAGCCAGCTGCAGTAGCCACTCACGCGTCTGCGTTCGTCAGCGTGTTGCCTGCGATGGTGTACGAGCCGAAGCAAAAGATGGCGACAGCGACAGGCCCCGAGAAGAGCACCATGCCAAACACGCCTGACCAGAACGCAGTCACCCGCAGGATGCGTGCCTCCTGGGAGCGAGCGCTCTGCACCTTGTCACTGAAGGGCGGCTCCCACGCATAGAACTGCGGGCGGGGCAGGTCAGTTTGTTGGTTGGTGCTCCATTGAGGTGGCAGGCCAAGTCCCCAGGTAGCGCCAGCTCAGCATCAGCATGTGGCGCAAGCTTCAGCATGGGATGCAAGAGCACAGCGTGCCTCTGCAAACAGCCATGCACTCCCACCCTACCTCTTCCACCTGCCCCCTGCCCCCTGCCGCTGGCTTTGAACCCCCACCGCCACCTCCTTCACAGCGCCCAACCCCAGCCCTCCACAAGCCTTTCTTCCGCCTCACACCTTGATCATCTGAATGCCCTGGATGATCTCATTCATGTAGCCCACACGCTTGTCTGTCCACTGCATGATCTCACGGCGCAGCCTGGCCAGCTTGGCAGCCAGCGTGCCAGACAGGGGAAGAAGTGTGAGCATCACACCCAGGCCCACAAACATGGCCCAGCCCACTTGGAACCACAGGAGGATGAGGACTGCAACGATGTAGCAGGGCGAGCCCCACAGCGCATGGATCGCCAGCATAGCGTCCTGCAGCTTCTGTGCATCATTGCTCATCAGAGTGACCACCTTGCCTGTGCTCTCCGCCTGCATGCAAGCACGCATGTAAACAGCACGCCCGCACCAGCATGTCATGCGCCGCATGTGCAAGCGAGTGGCCATGTGATCATGGCGCATGCAGCGGCCAGTGAGACGAGGATTTGCGCAGACCGCCCACTGCCCGTCTGGTGCACTCCACGCAGCACACACAACAAGCAGTACAGCGCCAGAGTAAAGCAGTACAGCACCTGAACCAGAAATGCCCACTGACCTCCGAGGGCGCAGCGCCCCCCCCCTCCATTCCCCACATAATTAACAGCAAACAATCTGATTCTCACCTGAAGCGCGCTGTTGCTGAGGCGCAGACACTTGCGATAGATCGCTGCCATGAGGGCGTTGCGCATGCGCGTGCCCATCATGTAGAGCAGGTATGTCTGGTGGTTCTCACATAAGCTCTGTAGTGCTGGTGCCAGGAAGAGGCCGATGCAGTAGCTGCAGGGCACATGGGTGGGGCACAAAAAATGTGCATGCTGATAATGCGACAGCAGCGGTAAGCATGTGGCCCTGCGGTTGTGTGGTCAGCCACAAGTCCCACTTGATCTGCTCGCACTGCATGATCGCACGGCACCGACAGCACAGTTTGGGCCACCATGAGTTGCTGTATGGCCCCACAGCAGTTCAAAGACCATCTGTATTCCACCCTACAGTGCGGAGCTGTCGTACGCCTGCGCAGTCTCGGAGCATGCCCGCTACAGCTTGCATGGTGCTCATGTGCTGTGTGCGCCATGGGCGTACGCGCAGGTGGGCTGTTTGAATTCAAGCAGCGTTCTCCCAGCGAGCCCCACTCACTAGTAGAGCTGGGACTTCTCCTCACAGCCCAAGTTGGGCCCGTTGGGACCAATGTGGTTTTGGGCAGCTGCATGGTGCATCACCACCACACAAAGCAAAATATCAAACGCAAGAAATCGAGAAGTCACAATGCGGGCGGGCTTGCATTGCTTTCGTGCACTTACAGAGGCAGTTAAGACCCTTCACAATACGCTGCAGGAGGAGGGGTCCAGCCAGCGTGCACGCTTGTGACACCACGTAGAGCATGCCAGTCCACAGCAGCATGAGCCCGTTGCCTGACACAATCACCCGCTTGAGGTCTGGCTGAGTAAGCCCAACTTTCGATCGCTCAATTTCCTGCTTGAGCGCAGCATGGAAGCGTTGCTCCAGGCGTTCTGTCTCCAGAGTGGGTTCTGGATACATATCCTGCGTGCATGGCGGTACTTGACGTCAGGGCCCATGAGCTGCCGTGAATGGTTGCTGGAAAGCTTATGCAAGCAGGCTCCATACCTGTGGCTCCAGCCGCGTACGGAAGCCATGGGCCACGAGCGGCTCAACATCCACAAACAGAAGTCTCCGAATAAAGCTTGTTCGCCATCCCGCAAATGGCTTTGCTGGCTTCTCAGGCGCCTTATACGCAACCTCGATGTCTGGGGCCTCCAGTTCCTGTTTTTGCTGCTTGTGCTGCTTGTGTGGCTCTGCAGTAGCCATCGTTGGATGACGCACGAGCGCTGCTAGCTCATGTGCAGTGCGCAAAAGTGTTTTAAGGCGCAATCACGAGTGCTGTCCGGGCTGGGGGTCATCAGCTGTAACCACGCACTTGAAAACATCACATCACTGTGACATTCATTGTATGGTTGCACCTTAGGAAGCAGCTGGCAGCCACCTGCTCCACGTCACGCCACAAGCTGTGGTCCTAGAATCGTGTGCCAGTGCTGGCTGTGCAGCAGCGCTCACCTGAGCCGTACATGAAGAGTGTGGGGGGCCATCCATTGCCCAGCCACCTCGGATGGTGCATCAGGCAGGTGGCATACCACTGTTTCTGTGTCAAAGCAGTAAGCTGTGCACGTGACCCTGAGTTGCCCTTCTGTTCTGAAACCAGCAAGGCGAACAAGAGTCCACAGCTTTTCTGGGTCAGAGACTTGGAGCCAAGGATTACAAGTTCTGGCCGTGCACATGTCGCAGTTGCTTCAGCCTGCCTTGCAGCCCGTCGCCCATCTCTTTTCCAATCTTTGTTCATACCCTGTGCCTAGCCTACCCAGGCTGGTGATCTTGTGATAGCAGGTCTGCGCTCTGGGCTGGATCTGGCAATTCGTCAAAAGACCTGTGCCCGTGATATTCCTCATGTGGCTGAGTTTTGGTTCTGCGCTGTGAGCCCAACTTTTGAGCTTCGCTGAACCGCAACCCAACAAGGCACGCCTCACTCCAACCATCATGCAATGGCTCTCAACAGCGCTCGTATCCCAGACAGCAGCCCCGCCCATGTGCGCACCCACGCTTTTGCAGCATGCCCGCACCGAGAGCTGTCATCAGCACACCTGCAGCCAGCCCTCATGAAGCGGGGCAGCGGGGCTCAGCACGTTGGCTGCGGGCACCCGCATGGCCTCCCCGTCCGCTTGCTTGCCGCAACAACTCACACCACATGATGAACACAGACCCTGTTGGTGGCACACCGCGATGCTGTGCTCCGCGGTTGCTTGACCAACCGTATCGTCACCAAGCGATCCCTTTGCGGGGGCACGCTTAGTTCTTGACGCAGGTCTTGATCAGCAGGCGGGCAACGGTGTAGGGGTCCACGTTGGCGGCGGGGCGGCGGTCCTCCAGGTAGCCGTAGCCCTTGAGCATAACGGGCAGAGGAATGCGGATGGACGAGCCGCGGTCAGCCACACCGTACTTGAAGGTGTTGATGTCGCAGGTCTCGTGAGCACCGGTCAGGCGCTGGTCGTTCTGCATGCCGTATTGGGAGATGTGCTCAGGGTGGGTCTTGGACAGCTTCTCAATTGCGGACTCAATCTCCTTCATGCCGCCGGGCACACGCATGCCAGCGGTGGAGAAGTTGGTGTGCGCGCCGGTGCCGTTCCAGTCGCCCTTGACGGGCTTGGGGTGGAAGGTGCACACGATGCCGTGCTCCTCACCCAGGCGGTGCAGCAGCCAGCGGGCCAGGTGCACCTCATCACCCAGGTCAAGGGGGCCGACGGGGCCAATCTGGAACTCCCACTGGCCGGGCAGCACCTCTGCGTTGATGCCAGAGATGTTCAGGCCAGCCTTCATGCAGGCGTCCATGTGGGCCTCAGCCAGGGGGCGGCCAAACACGGACTCAGCACCGACGGCGCAGTAGAAGGGACCCTGGGGGGCGGGGTAGCCGGCATCGGGCCAGCCGTACACGCGCTGGGTCTTGGGGCTGAGCATGGTGTACTCCTGCTCCAGGCCAAACCAGCAGTCCTGGGCCTTGACCTTGTCGTCAATGATCTCGCGCAGCTTGGCGCGGGTGTTGGTGGGGTGGGGGGTGCCATCGGGGGAGAACACCTCGCACATCACCAGGACGTGGGGGGCACCGCGGATGGGGTCGGGCACCACGCGCACGGGGCTGCAGCCAATGGGATGCAAAGTATAAACAGGGTCAGGAAGCAGCTTGCTGTGCTTGGGCACTGCCAAAGCTGGCCCCTAAGGGTGCCTTCATGGAAATCTGTTCCCTACCCGTCTTGTGGTCTACACTGCATGCGCACCATGCAGCCACGATAGAAACGCAAACTGGCGCTAGCCCATCGGCGCTGTCTGAGTGGCGATCGCATGCAACTGATCGTGTGTGCTCAGCTGAAGCGGACTACGAGAGTAGGGTGCCGATCTGAACGCTTTCAACCCACCGGATGATGCAGTCAGAGTTGTTGCCCTCGGCCTGGCCAGTGGAGGAGCCATCGTAGCTCCAGTCAGGGTAGTCAGCAGGGTTCAGGCCCATGTCCTTCTCGAAGGTCTTGGTCTTGGAGCGCAGCTCGTTGAAGAGCAGGCCCTGCGAACGCCATGTGGCTCGATGTTGTTTGTGCGTGCACCACATGGGGGCCCACATGAGCAGAAGAAGGTAAGGGGCAGCTTGCATGCCCCTTGCCCCCATGTTGGGCTGCAAAGGGTGCCTCACCTTGTGCAGGGCACCCTCCTGGCCATCAGCCCAGATGTACTCGGCCTTCTGGATGTACTTGGCGCTGACACGCACCGCGAAGCGGCGGCCCTGTGGTCGCGTTAGATGCATGGAGGGTCCATGTTTAATGCCAGCACATGGGACACTCCTGCCGATCGTCCCTGCTGAACACAGCGATTTGCTGACGCACAACTGTATGAGCTGCTGTTCCATCGCGTCTCTCTGCTTTTCCCCACGTGAGGAGGCTGGGCCGCCATGTCAACCCCATCCCGAACTTACCGCGCGGCCGGCCACAGGGGCGCGCTGGGCCTGCATTAGCAGGGCAAAAGGATCCGGTCTGGTCAGCATTTCGTCATCTGCAACGTCAAGCTGGAGATGAAGGCCAGTGCCAATGGGGACTCCTTACCTTGAGGGTGGACTGCTTCAGGGCGAAAGCCATGGCTGCTTCTTCAAAAGAGGGCGATGTGGAGCAGCGCTGGGCCCCACATGCAACCCCACTCTTCTGTGTGACGCGATGTCAAGAATTCGCACTGCGACCATTGTGCAGTGGCGCTGCGTTCGTGCACTTGAACGCTGCTGCAGACCAGAGGAGCGTCACTACCCGATATATGCGGGTGGGCCCCAGGCTGGCACCACCTGTGGCAGCGCAAGGTGCACTGCCTTCGCCTGTGCATTCTTCATCTTGGCCACCAAGCGCCTCAGGCTGCATGTGATCTCGTTCCAGAGCCGTAGCACGAGACCGCCTGCAGCCCGCTCACGTGCTGCCCACGCTAATGCACTGCTGAGTTCCACGGCCCCGATCTCGCTTACAGGCAAATGCTGATGTGCATCATGGTTTCCACGCAGAAGCAGCCACCTGAATGCCAGTTGCCTCGCCTAGGTCAGCTTGCATCCGTGAAGTTTGGTTCCATACGTAACGATCTACCCTGCAAAGGCCGGCATGCTGGGATGGGACAGAGGTTTAACCGGCGCAGGTGCCTGATAGCTTCATTATTTGCCACCATCCTTGCCTGCCCCATCCGCTGCGCCTTCCGCTGCAGCAGCTGCCTCATTCTGTGTTTGCCGCGATGCCAGGAGCCGCTTCCTGTGCAGATCGCTTGCCGCAGGGCGCCTGCAGGGTGGGAGCGCGGCGTGTGAGCTGCATTATGGACGCAGCCGCGCCATGCCAGCACCGCAGCCGCCTGCTGGTGCACCCTGCCAGCTGCAGAACAGCATAACTAACACAATTGCCTCCATGCCCGCGCATGCTGCTGTTGAGGGGCGAGCAGCTGAGAGTCCAGCACATGCACACCTGTGCGGCCGTAGCTGCTCGCCCACAAAGCCTGGCACATGGATGTTCCAGTTGCGCTCCAGGTACACAGCCATGTCACGCGGCTTGAGCACGGCAGACTGCAGCGTGCAGGGTGCAACACATCTCAACAAGGATATGAAGCACCGGGAACACACAGCACTTGGGCGAGCTGTATGGCAGCAGTAAGAGCTCTACCTAGCAGATGACGATGGACCGCCTTGACCGAGCAAACCCGCAAACATTCCATACGTGCTCCTGCCTCGCAAAGCCCTCGCCACCAGGCACATAGCTGGCTGTGCCCCCCGCTCACCTTGCGTAGGTGGGCATTTGCGCAGCCGAACTGCACCGCGTTCTCAATCAGTGAACCGTACAACTCCATCAGGGTGCTGTGCATCTCCATGCTCGGCTGTGCATGCCATGCAGCGCACATGCGCGCACACGTGGCGTCAGTTGTATACTTCAGGTCCGTGTCAAGCAGCCCCATTAGCGGGCGCAGGTTATGCATGCCAAGAACATGCTTGTCTCAGCGGCAGCTGGTGTGCACGCTCACCATCATCGTCCTGCCATAGCATGTGATCGATGCTGCGACTGTGCGAGCTGTGTAGCTGTGCGCATGCAAGCTGTTTGAGCCCTTGCACCCACCTCTAGCTTGAAATCCTTGTCTAGGCCTGCTGCCTTGAGCGCCAGCTGCACACCACGCCTGGGCAGCACCCATGCGTCATCTTCTGTGCGCTTGCGCGGAGGGGGAGGCTGCATCATGAATGAGGGAGGAGCTGCTGTGCCTGCTGCAGCCGCTGGTGCTGCGCTGGTTGAAGGGCCTGCGGCTGCCGCTGTCGGAGCAGCTGTTGGCGTGGGGGCGCCCGCAAGGGTGGACGTGCTCGCAGTGCCGCCTGCAGGTGATGCCAAGGCATTGTCCTCCAATCGCCGTTTCTTGATGTTGGGCCCGTCTGAGCTGCCCGCTGCGGGTGCGGCTGGCTGCTGTTGCACGAATTGTTGTTGCTGAGGCTGTTGCGGCTGTGGCTGCGCCATGCTCGGTGGGGGCGCAGGTGACCCTGTGTGCCCACGCATGGCCTGTTGTGCTAACTGTGCTGGCTGCTGCTGCATCATGGCTTGCCCATAGCCAGGCACTGCAGGATTGTAGCCTTGCTGTTGCTGCGCAGGGTAACCCGGCCAGTGCATGCCTGCATGCCCACCATGCGCATGGCGATAGTTATTATGCAGCCTGCATGCCGAATCAAATGCCTGATCCGCCAAACAACACACCGTGGCATGCATAACTAGCAGACCTTGCACACCTTGCTGCTGCAGATTGACCGCTGCCTGTTGCTGTGGGTTGTAGCCCTGGGGATAACCAGGCTGTTGTTGCTGCTGCGGATAACCGTGGGGGTATCCCTACGACGTGCAGCGGTGTCAAAGGCGCGTTCAGATCAAACATGCAAAAAACAAAGCAAGTAGCCAATGGCATTAAATGCTGGCTGAGATGAGAGATGTAAGATGAAAGGTGCGTAACCAGGCGTACCTGCGGGAACTGGCCGCCTGGGGGTGGGTTATTCATGGCGTTGATACGCGTATGGACAAGGTAACCTGGTGCGGATCAGCCTTGCTTCACTGGGATTGCCCAGGAAACAACATTCTTCGCATGTACATTGGTCACAGTCATGGTTTTGCTCGCAAGAGTAAGGGCGGGGTGCCCCCCACGTTCGAGAGCGCCAGACGCTTGAAAATGGCATGATATACCAATTCAAATCCGCATGGACGATTGAGTGGAGCCCGGGCAGTTTCCACCGTGCATGAAGAGATGGAGGACTCGATTGAGGATGTTATTCCAGACGAAGAGGACTTGTTGCAGGTGCGGGGGGGGGCCTCAGGCCAAGCGGGAGCAGGGAAACAAAACGGTCTCTAGTAAGCCTTACCAACGGCAGACGTGCCACCCGCCAGCATTGCGTGTCAGCCCTGGCTGTGGGCGCCGCTGTCCGCGTTCCTGCTGGACGCGGTGTGCTGACGGGTGGGATGTTCGTGTTGAGTATCTAGTGGTGCATGGGCCGCACAGCAGCCATGCAGCCCATGCAACCCAGCTACCAAGCTGTCAGGGACATTAAGCAGGGCTTGCCGAGCAGTCGGCATGCTCTGTATGGATCAGTGCTGGACAGCCCACAGCTTGTGACCACCGCATGTGAGCAGGTGGATGAGACCCTCAACCCTCTGGAGGCTATTCTGCGATACAGCCGCAGCCCAATCGAGCAGCAGCGCCACGTGTTCCTACAGGTGGGTAGATGTGCATGGCAAGCATGCCCCTGCATGTTGCAGCACCCTGGGGATGATTCAAATTCAAATCTTTTGCATGGCTTGCACCATGACCCGCTTGCACGTCGACCTGCAAGCTGCTGTTCAAACCTGCATGGCACATACATATGGCACGTGTGCCACAAACGCACACACATGCACACCAGCTGTGCGCCTGGCAGCTTTACATTGTACAGCATGTTTGCAGTACGCTGCCCTGCTCGACATAATGCAGTTCAAGTGTTATTTTGTCACATGTTCATGTATTCTCAGGGGCTAGCGGCTGCTGCAAGCAATGCCAGCAGCATGCAGGAGGTGGGCCAGCTGGTGGAGGTGGCAGTGGAAGCACTCGAATCATTACCTGATGATTCAGGGCCACCAGAGCCAGCCACACTGGTGCTGGTGCTGCAACAGCTGGGCAGCCTCGGTGGGCATACTAATCTTGCACTTGTCTATACTGGAAGGACGAGCTTGTGTTTGTATGCTGTTACAACAGGGCAAAGCTAATGCTGCAAGCTGCATGCTCCAAGCTGCATGCTGCCTGTGCACCTCGCCCAGCTGTACAAGCGTCGCACGCCCCACCTCATCCTCCCACTCCGGCACGGTTTGTGCGTGTTTGGCAGGTTCTGCAGCCGCGCAGTTTGGAAAAGCGGACAGCACAGGCGGCGGCGCTTCCCATGTTACGCGGCTGGTTGTCGGCGCCCTGGGTGTGCTCGCCTCATGCTGCGATGAGGAGGACCAAGAGGTGAGGCACCCTCATCGGAAGCTAGCACTCGTTTGCCTCATATCGGGTTGTGAGCACTGCAATGCTGCTGACGTTGTTGCATGCCGATGGTGCTATGGCGGCCCAGCCGCAGGCGGAGGCCCTGCCCAATCCAGTCATGTCTCCGCTTGTCACGACCCTGCCCAGTCACACAGATTACTTCAGCACGTCCGTTGCCACTGAGCATGGGTGCATGGGCCGCGCGATGCGGCATAGGCATGGTCCACGGGGCCCCCTGCAAGCACGCTCTGAAGCACACCCCTGTCTACTCACTCAAGATCTGTGGTGCTCAACACCATGCAGGTCCAGCACGCAGCCCTATCTGCCTTGTCCTCCCTACTGCAACTACTGCCCCACCCAAGTGCAGCGCAGCTGGTGATTGCACACACAATCTCAGCAGCTAGCCTGGCAGTGCCTCATTTGGACGTCAGCAAGTGGGACCCCCAGGTCGGGGTGCCCGCAATCGATGTGCATGAAGAGCTGAGCAGCATGGACCATGGAGTGGGGATGCACCTACACGCCACCTTTGGGTTGCTGTCAAGCTGCCGCTGGCTCATGTCAGAACCGGCATGTGCGCGGCAGCTGAAACACGTCGCATGTGAGCTAGCAGTGGCTGCTGCACGCGAGGAGAGCCAGGAGGAAGTGCAGCAGGCAGCTGCAGCACATGTCGTGCATATTTCCCAGCTGCTGCCCACGCCAGAGCGCGGCCCTTCACTGCTGGTCCCAGCACTGGAGGCACTCTCAGCCAGCCCGACCTGGAGGGTACGTCAGGCAGCAGCCACCATCATCCCAGACGCCATCCATGCGGTGGCTGGGCATGACCATCTTCTGGACCGTACCATATCGCCAGCAGGGCTCAACGGCCTTGACGCTGCGCCAGCAGCCACAGCAGGCACTGCTGCTCCTGGCTTAGCTGGCTGCAGGCAGAGCAAGGCAGGCAGAGGCACAGGAGGCAGCGGCGGTGGTGGTGCTTCTGCTGCTGCTGGGCTCGAAGGGCGACAAGGCCCTCCTGAGAAGGCGGTAGGCAACGGCAGCTCAGCTGATGCTGGCACGGCTGCATCCAGCATGGAGGATGATTGTGATGCTGCCAGCTGCATGCAACTCATTCAGCTGCTGGTGGGTAAGCTGGGGTGTCAGGATGTGTCACAATGGGTACGCTGTGCAGCAGCCAAAGCAGCTGGGCCAGCCATTTGTGCCGCGCCACGCGCCATCCTACAGCAGGTGCCTCAGCTCATGGTCCTGTACGCGCAGTGTGCAGGCATACAGGCAGATACACCCAGCACCCTTCCGCCCACCACATCTCTCACCACCCCAGCAGCACCCCAGGCAGGCCTTGCCTTCAATAATGTGTCAGCAGCCGCTGAGCCGACACGCATGCCAGGCCTGGGGACGCTGCCAAAGGCGCAGGCAAAAGACTTGGCCGTGGCCTGCGCGGCGTGCCTGGTTGGTGTGGTGAATCAGGCACACACAGGCGCCTGGTCTGCACCTGGCTCCGTCCTCCCCCGTGTATACACAGCCCTCCTAGCCACTGCAGAGCCAGCCGTGCTCCGGGCTCTCGCGCCAGGGCTCCCCCATCTGGCAGCCTGCATTGGGCCCGGCCCTGCTGCCTCCCAGCTGCTGCCGCCGCTCGTCGCGGCACTCATCCCATCAGCGGGCTGCAAGAAGGTGGAGGGGGGCAGTCCAATGCTGCAGGCGGTTGCTGCGCAGCTCGTGCCTGGGCTGGCGCGGCTGGCGTGTGCCCTGCCCCCTGATGTGCGGGGCCAAGTTGTGGGGCTGCTGCGGCACTTGGTGCAAGATGCGGACCTTGCTGGAGGGCGGTGTGGGGAGTGGCGGGTGCGCATGGCCGTCGCCGCGCAGCTGGCACCGCTGGTGCAAGCGTGCGCGACCACCTGCTCCAGTGCACTGCACAACACGTTGCTGCCAGTGGCACGCACGCTGTGTGCAGACCCAGTAGCTGCAGTGCGGCATGAGGCCTCCCGCCAGTTGGGAACACTGCTGCTACAGCTGGTAACTGCAGAGACCAACCAGTGGCTGGCAGGTGCTACAGGGCCGACGGCACATATGTCGGGTCTCAGTGATCCACTAGCAGCCGGAACCATTGGCGGCGCCGCCTCTTGGGCTGCTGCTACTGCTGCGTCACCGGTTGGATCTCCGATCAAGGGCCTGCTAGGTGTTGGCACATCCCTTGCTGACATTGCGGCACGGGAGCTGATTGTTGCTGTGGCGGACCTGGTGCTTGCAATGGCACCTGCCAGCAGCACCGGCTATGGTGGCGATGCATATGGGATCGGGCCCATGAGTGGTGTTATGGTGGAGTCGAGCTTCGTAGCACCTGCCTCACCATGTGTCTCAAGCCTGAGTCTGGGAGGCGTGGAATCATCCAAGCTCCCACCCCTTGGAGGTCTGCAGGCGCTGCGCTGCTTTGCTGCCGCTTGTGAGGCTTATTATGAAGCGAGCCCCAGTCATGGGAGCATCGCCAGCTTCAATGCAGCTGCCGTAACAGCCGGCACGAACAGCACTCAAGGGTGGGCTGAGCGGTGGGCGAGCAGGTCGGGGGTGCAGGCACCTGCCAACAACAGCACGGCCGCGGTGAATGGCAGCAATGGCGGGGGGCGTGCAGTGGGCGGCAGGGAGCAGGATGCTGTTACCGCTGTGTCAGGTTGTGCGTGGAATGATGCAGGGCCAAGCTCCATGGCCATTTCTGAGGCCAATGCCTTCCAAGATGACCCATATGAGTTGCTGGCCCAGCTGTCGGCGCTGCTACAAGGCAAAGCACCGCCCTCCCATCCCCACCCTGACGCTGCAGGCGTGACCAGCGATGCATCGAGCAGGCCAGCACATGGGCGTGGAGGTCACAGTGCATGCACACTTGCAATGTGCACGGACGTGGCAGCTGCGCTTGCCAACTGCCTACGCCGTGATGTTGGGTTGATCTGAGCTCACTGGCGTACTCGCCTATTAGTGATGTTGCTTTCTATGCTGTGTGGGAACAAAGACCTCTCTTAGAAACAAACATGTGTGAGCAGGGTGGCTGCTCAGTTTTGGTTCAAGGCATCCCCTGCTGCAGCCCCACCACCCTGCCCTTCATATTGATGTGTCCTTGCATGGATGGATTCAGACGTATGGGTGCACCTGAGCTACTTCACATTTGGACGGAACACACATAGCCCTGGCGCCCAGAGTTCGGACGCGCTCAAGGCTTGACACCATACATCGATGCTTGATGCTTTTTGAGCGCACTGGTTGAATGAACCCTGGACCGGCCGTCTGCACTCATGGTATGTCAGATCTTGATGTGCACCTCTCTGCATGAGGATTGGCTGGGAGTGTGGACCATACGCCCTGGAGCTGGATGACACCTTTATTCATGCCCTATGCTCAGCGATATGCTGCTGCGTAAGATTTGCGTCAGCGCGGTTGTACTCCCTTACAATTGGTTGTCTGGCAGTGTTGACCACCCACAGCTTATGCGTGGGGCATCAAAGCGGCTCCCAGGTTGGACTGATACAGCCAGAGAAAGGGGATGCTGGTAGGAGCAACACATGACAACATTGATAACCATTGGTACTGGATGTAACGATCCCCCCCCTCGCCATGAGTCCCTCTTCCCTCCCCCCTAGCAATGAAACCAAAGCTAAAGATGTGAGTCAGGTATTGTTGTCCAAATGCACAGATGAGACGCATCAGATCTCATATCTTCATATGCAAACAGCTTGTGTCATGGCGTGTCCAAGGTCTGTCAGATGACCCACCAATTCATCACACCCCACCTCTTCACCCCGCTCCGCTGTTCCCATCTGGCCTCCCCCTTTTGTTGGGGGCCGCACTGCCTACAGCAGCCCAGCCTGACCCAACTCAACATATCCCTTAGGTCCCCGCCCCTGCTCCACCTGTGGCGCCTCTCTCATGCCACCCCAAACGAAGCACAGCCCAGCGCATCTGTGCGCACGCCGCAGCTATACACTGCAAGTCCAGGCCAGCGGTCCTGCCACGCACCCCTGTGTCCCACGCAGCCTCACTCCATCACTAACCCATGCTGTACATGCACACACGTGCCTCAAAAGGTATTGCCTGAGTTGGATTCGCGGCCGCCGCCTGGCTGGCGCCAGATCAGGACGTTCGTGCGACCTGACCTCACAAGGTCCAGGATGTGTGAAGGTGTGACCTTGGCTGCAGGGGCCACTAGGCCCAGCAGGTCAATTTTCTCTGAAACCACCAGGGGAGCGAAGCCATCGCCTGGCCCGTCAGCAATGGACAGCTTCTTGGCAGTGTAGTTGGTGAAGCTGCGAGGGTGGGGTAGGGTGGGGAAGAGAGGAAAGGAAAGGAGTGATAAATGGTCGTGTAGGTTTGACACCTTCTGTATCAAGGTTTGGTACTTTGATGGAAGCATGGGGTGGTACAACCAGAGCACGACCACACTTTGATGAGTTCCTTGATGCTGCCAGGGTACTGGGATCAGTCAGATGACGGTGGGTTGCGCAGGTGTCACCACTCACCGCAGCCCTCCTGTTGCCTCATTGTGGAAAGCTGCCAAGATGCGAGTCGCCTGTGTGGTCTCCTTGTGTGTGGCCTTCTCCAGCCCATATGGCCGCACCTACTCCACAGGCAAAACCCACACATAAAGCACACATTAGGCGGATTCCGAAAGGTAGGATACGTGAAGAAACGGCACGTCCACCCCCAATGAGTCAGCAGGTGCATCAGCTGGCAGGTGCGCAGTTTCTAACAAGTCAGGCAGGCGCCCCATCCATGGGGTGCCCCTCCTCCAAGTCAGAATTACCAAGTCCCAAGCTGCCATGAACACCAGCTGTACCACATGCACGCGGTACGTTCCATTCGCCTCGGAAGCCTGGAATACAAGGAAGTTCAACGCACCAGCCACAGGCGGTCCTTCTCAGGCGCCATGCGCCGCCCCAGCCACTGCAACATGGTCATCGCCGCGGTCTGCACTTCCAGCATGACCCTGATGTTGGAGGAGACACCAGGCTGCTCAGGGGTCTGGAACAGATCGCCTGCGCTGTTGGGCTTGACTATGAGGAGTGGCGTGTTAGTCACGAGCCGCGCGAGCGCGAGCGCTACGCTCGTCGTTTGCGCGCCTGCACCTGCAAGCCAGAGGCAGGCATGGTAGTGGCACAGTATGAGTTGAATACCGCGTAACCACCACCAACCACAGAGGTTTAATAGTATCAAGTGCAACCGGTGTGCTGGGGACCACGCGTCCCAGAGCTGGGAGCACGTGGGGATGACGCAGCACAGGGCAAACACCCATGTGAGCAGCCGAGCACATGAGCAGCCATCAGCGCACGTGAACCGTCCTGCGACTCAACCTCAGCTCGCATGCGCTCATCCCTAGTGTCAGACCGCCCACTCACCCAGCTGAGCTGGTGCTGTCCCTGAGCGCACGTCCTGTGCCGCCGCAAGTACCTCCGTGCCACACACCACCAGGTCTGGCCGTAGCGTATCCACCTCACCCATCAGCGTGTCAGTCAACTTGTCCACCTGCACGTTCCATGCGCAAGGTACAGAGATCAGGGTACAGGGTCTAGACCCTCTCCCAGCAGGCATTCACACGCCATGTCAGGCATGCACGCAGGCACGTTGTCTGAGCGTATCTTGCATGTGCAGCAACCCAGTACATTGCACCACTTGCTCGGCCACGCAGCCACGCACCTGCTGTACCAGCTTGCGCCGTAGCGCATGCTCCAGCATCGGGTCCGTAAAGGATGCCAGCAGTGCCTTCCCCTCATCCAGTGGGGCGGTCGCGGAGATGACATGCACGAGAGTGATCTTGTCACCGGCCTGCCTCAGCAGCCCCCGCACCAGCCTGCACAGCATCGCGACACACCGCACGCAAAGCACAAAGTATGCCAAATTATTTGCGTTGGTCCCGCATCCCCACACGCCACCATCGGGTGCGTTCCACGCACACAAGTTGACCGCTTCCAGCTGCTGCTGTCAGTACCTAGTTGTCTGCCAGCATGGAGTACATGTATAGGCAAACGCGTGCAGAGTGCCACTAGCATGTCATGCCCTCGTTCCCCCTCGCCGTGGGACCTCATCAGACCCCGGTCCCTGTTCTGCCACCCCACCTGAACGCCAGCCTGCTGGCCGTGTTGTCCTTGACAAAGAGCAGGATGTGTGCCCCCTTGAGCACACCGCTGCCGCCCTCGTCCTCCTGGACGCCCACCGCCCCAGCTCCCGGGGGCATGCCAGCTTTCAGGGGGCCAGGCGCAGTGATCGCCGCCACGCGCTTCCTGAACGCGGGTTGCGCATCCTGCACACCGCGCGCATGCGGCCGGTGAAGTTTATGTTTGTGGGAGAGCAGGGTACGGGGATCAGCAGTGATGACAGCCATGGCGGGAAGGGCAGGCGGCAAGTGTGGTGCAGCAGCACACAGGGTGCGGCAGCACAGCCACAGCAGCGCACAGAGGCAAACGCGTGTGCGAGGCCAGACAGTAGCAGAAAGCAAAGCTCGAACTGCTCCATGCACGCTGTGCTCCGCCAGCATGATCACGGTGCTTTTGTGAGCACTGCTCCACGCACGCTGACTCTCAGGCAAACTCGCGGCAGCCTCCATTCAGACCCCACACACCTGCGCCACCAGCGCCGTGCCAAAGTCTCGTAGCCACTCCTTGGACAGCAGCGAGGCCCTTGGGTTCGGCCCAGCTACCTTCCCGAGCACAGAGACTGCACGGCCAGTCAACCCTGAGCTCAGATCTGCTATGTCCAGTGTGACGTACGCGCATGGCGCCTGGGCCTCCACCTTGACATGAAATGCGTTGGGACCTGAGAGGTTGGCTGCCAGATACTTGAGCTGGAAGAAGTATCTGGAAGTACCTGCCACCACATGGCCTGCCTTCTGCTGCTGCAAGATGAGTGCACGCGTGGGTGTCGTCTGCAGGTCTGTCATGGAAATGGCGCAGCTGAAGACGCCGCCCGCTTTGGGGGCCATGACCATGACGTTGCCTGCACGTGCCGCGGCATCTGTCTTGCTCACGATCACTTGCATCGCCATGCCTGCGCCTGCGGCCATGGAAGGCAGGGTGAGAGAGCAGGCGTGGGGTTACAGGCTTGTGGATTGAGAAGTTGGAACCTGTCGGAGTCTCCCTAGTGCTGAGTCGTGCAGTGGGGCGGCTGCGTGCCCCTGGTCTCAACTACACACCGCACGCTTTTGTTGCCAGCAAGTGCAGGCTCTTTCTGAGACATGGCTCACATGAGGGCACACTGGAGTGCCGCTAGCAGGCCATCACACCCCACCTTTGACGTCGATACCGTAGATTGCTGGGCCACAGAATACAGGGTCCAGCGCAGGAGCGGCTGGTGTGAGCGCATCCCAGTCGCACAAGAACGTGGTGTACACGTACTGGACGCCGCGCTTCTCCAGCAGCTTGAGCGTACTGCCTGCGATGTACTCGCGCTCCCCTCCAGGCGTCACAAAAAACGCGTGAGAGGGCCACCCAAGCGCCAGCATCGCGTATCCCGAGCCCGCAGACATATATTGGAACTGGTGTGAGTAGTTCACGAGGAATGTCTTGGTCACATCTTCCCACATCAGCCCCGGGAAGCGCGCGATGGACACGATGATGACCTGCGCATTTGAAGCCACGAGCCGTTATGAGTGAGCTTGAGGCGTGGGGTGAGGAGCAGGGCGCGGGTAGAGGGAGTGCAAAGGATGGGCGCTCAGGCCGGTCTGAGGCGGTACTGTGATACACCCCATGCCGCTGTACATCAGCACCCTCACAACACCAGCCCTGACGCCGCCTCCACTGCCACTGCCACAGCTGTACCGGCAGTAGAGTGTGCCTGATCCAATGGCGTGCCAGCTTCAGGACCACCCGCTGCACGTACATGGGCTTTGATTATAATATTCGTACTGAACTGCCTGCCGATTTGCGCCTTGTTGCATAATTATATATACCCTAGATATATGGCACGAACATAACTTCATGAGCCTGCCTCACCTGGTGCGGCTCAAGAGACCAGTGGCGCCTTAGTGCCGCCTGCTCCGCCACCCACGCTGTGTGCAGCGAGTCGACAGCGAGCACGACCGTCAGCGCCGACACCGCTGCGGCCCCTCCCGCCTTCTCGATATCCACCACCGCCTGCAGTACGCGCCGATCGAGGGCCGTGAGCCCAGTGACACGTTGTCCCGCAGGCACCTGCAGCAGCAGGGGACACAGGACATGTAACCAGCTGGTTGAGGGTATGCCAGACGGTATGCCAGATGGTGATTTGTGACACGCCGTGTTATTATTATTACTATGCCAGATGGTGGAGGGCATGCCAGGCATGCACAGAGGCACGCAGCGCTGGGAGGACACATGGCATACACGTGCATGTCTGTTCCAGTTCCAGTCGCTCGACACAGCGCAGCGCAAACAGCTGGCTGCTGAAAGAAACGAAGGGCAGTCAAGGGCAGGTGCAGTACCACTGGGCAGTACACATGCCTTGTGTGGGAAGAGCTTGGAGATGGCGGCCCACAGGTCTGTCATAGCAGCAGGCTCTTTCGCCTCGGCCCCTCGTGCATCAGCTGACCCCACAACCTGATCCTCACCCATGTAGATCATCATCAGGGCCACGCGGCCTTCTGCTGCAAGCCCCCCTGCCACTTGCTGATACATCGCCACATCCACCCCCCCTGCCTTGAGCACCTTGGAGTCTAGGATAGTGGGGGGTGCCCAACCCGGCTTTGTGCTCTTGGCTGCCCCGGTGCCGCTGGTGCTGGTGCCATCTCCAGCTTCGGCTGACGTGGTCGCTGCTGCAGCTGCGGGTGCAGCTGCCTTGGCATGTTCCTGATGTGACTCCACCCAGCGAGCACAGGCCTTGTTGGCCATCATCTGCAGGTTGACTTGCTCGGCCTTCATCTGGAGACCCAAATGTAAAACAAGAGAACATGACGGAGAACGATGGAAGGAATGGGCCACATCTCGACCTGGCTCATTTTTGAAACATGAACTGATTGGACAACGCGGGACATTGCACGGGCGCGTCGTGCAAGTGTTGGCTGCAGCAGGGATACCAACACAGTGAACACACGATAACCAGCTAGCAGCAGGTGGCAGTAGCGGCGGCGCACCAAACATAACTGCGGTACAACTCACAGTACAAAACCGGGAAAAGGCAACGCACGCACCATGCCATCCAGGTCCCCCTTCTCTCGTGACCCAATCATGCCTGCCATGGTCGGCCCACGCGTCATGTACAGCGACGTGAGCTTGCGTACGACATCAATCTCCTTGGAGTACCGTGACCGTGCGTCTCGGCCCTTGGCTTTGTGGATGCTGCAGGATCGTAATTCACATAAGTGTAGGTGGTGGGGGCAGGGTCATGTAGGTTCAGGTGGTGCGGGGCACGCAATGCACTACATCCGTGAAACATAGCAAGCATTCATAGCCGTTTAATCTCCCACACGTATGCATGGGGCCAGCAGGCACACCCCCAACCCCCAACCGGACTGTACCACGGCACCCACGTCCCTAGACTCCGGAAGGCAGGCAGCGCCTTAACCGCCCACCCCCAGCCCTCAGAGACAACGGCAGCACGCAATGGACCCCACCCACATTGTCTTGGTGGTGTCCATGACAGCGGCCTTGACGGTCAGCAGACCCCCGTCCATGGCACCCATCCGGGCACCATGCGCGCCTGCGCCAGCGGGGGCTGCGCTGCGTGCACCCGCTCGCCGCCTAACTGGCGAGCTTGAGCTCCCCCCAGTTGGTGAGGTAATGATCATCCCTGGCTGCACGGTACCTTCCTCACCCAGCGCACGTGCTGGCGAATGGGGCGAGTGGGGAGACCGTTGCTCCTGCTCCTCCTCCTGTTCAGGGGCTGGCTCCACAAGGGCCTGACTCATGAGCTGCTTGACCTTGATGCGCGCCATCCAGTTTCGCCCACCTGCCAGCGCAGCCAGCTTTGCCCGGGCCTCTGGGCCCACCTCGATCAGCCCCCCACAGTTCTTCAAGTGCTCTCCAAACTGGAGCGCCAGGTCTCCCAAGGTGTTGGTCATGAAGAGAGGCAGCAGCTCCACTGTCATGGGTTCTGCGTAGCCCCGCCGCTTTTTCTTCAGCACACTCATCCACGCCATGTAACCTTTGAGGTACAAGTACAGTCGGCGCTTGGCTGCCCACACACGCACGCGCCAATGCTGTGCCATGGCTGTAGCTTCAGCCTCTGCTGCACGCCGTGCCTCGGCAGCTGCAGCGGCCGCTGCCTTGCGTCCCCGCGGGGGTGGCCCCGGCCGCCCCATTATACCAGAGATGCCATTGACAGATGCAGCAGTGGATGGCCGCAGCGCACCAACAGGCACCGTGCTGGGCCGGGACACCCCATACCCCATGTCATGGGAAGCTCGCACAGCCTGGAGTCCTTGCATCTTCCGTGCCTGTGCAGCAGCTGCCGCACCGTTGTGCGCGCCCATGTCAGGCCCACGGATGGTGGGGCGTAGGGGTGTGCCGGCGCTGGCGGCACTGCCCCCACGTGCCCCCTGTACAGTGGATGGGCGCCCTGCACCCACTGGCTGGCTCCATGTCGGCCTGCTGACTGCCTGAGAGGTGCCTGGCCGCCTGCCAAACTGAGGTGCGCTGGAGCCGAACCCAGTCAACTTCTTTGTCCTGGGACCTCCAACGGCAGCGAACGCCATTTCCTGTGGCACGCAACATGCGGGCATGCACGTACCGTGCGGTGAGTGCAGGGCAAGGGCTCTCAGGGCAGCACATCCATGACAACTCCTGCAGGGCTGTGGGGGCCGCCTCAAGACATAACCGTCCGTCAGCATGCATGCCATTATTACTAACAGGTACAGGCCAATTCACCTTTGTTGTGGGGTTGTCCAAGTCTAGCGCTCGTTCCATAACATCTGCTTGATTGAGCACAGCCTGCATAGTGTGCGCCCACGGCGTGGAACTTACAAGGTGCGTGTGGGATGTACCTGAAAGCAGGACCGCGCATGCCCTTGCATGCAAGCCACCTTGCCATGCGCACACGTCGGCTTGACATGAGTCGTGCGTTGTTGCATACGATGAGCTTCTTGGCATCAATAGACAGACGCACGGGCTTGGGCCGCGCATCCCCATCACTCACCTTTCCAAGCCATGCGACTTTGGTATCCAATTCATCTTTACGCTTGACAGCAGGGCGGTAGTAGCCTGTGGCAGCACGGGCACAAATGTGGCTAAGGGCAAACTTCGATGTGTCACGCGAACACCATGCCGCGTGGCTGGCATACTCACCACCAAGTGAATCAAGTGAAGGGACGCCATTGGAAGCGTGCGGCTGACTGATTTCATTCCCCATTCCAACTCGTGCTCAAACGAGCAGCACAAGTGGCGTAGTGTTTTCTATACCTATTATGAATGTAATGTGTTCGCTGAAAGTGGTGCCATACATCTACATCCAGCACAGCCCACCATCGCGGCTGCAAGACTTGGAATAGCGAGCGTGCTTTATGAAATATTATGCAAGCAAATAAATCCCACCACCTTACCATGTTCACTCCTGGCCCTCACTGGAAACTTGAGCTTGCAGCCCCTGGCTAACTGGCATCAAGGCTGCTGTGCCCCTGTAAGAATGTGCAGTCCTGCACACGAGGGCACTTTGGACAGGGGAGATCTGGTCCATTCTAGGATGCCTCTGCCCACGCTGCGGATATCATCTACTTGTGGATCATCGCCAGAGCAATGGACATCCCTGCCGAAGCTGCACCCTGTGTGCCTTACCCTGCTGCATAAATGCCTGTGTTGCTTCCAGGGGCTGAGCTGAGCTAGCAGCGTGCGCCCGATGTCGACAACGAAACAAATTAAACGCCGCAGCACAGGTCAGCAGTACAGGCAGCTGTGTAAACAGGTGCTGTGCAGTGCCAGCTTCAGACAGCCGCAGGCCCTGCGAAATCTGCATAGTTTCTTGCATGTGCTTTACATGACCAGCCACCGCTGCCACTGCCGCCAGGTTGGGCCTAACTTGCACCACATGACCTCAAAACCACCCATACGCTCAACAGGCCCTCGGGTTTAGCCACCCCAGGGGCTTCCATAACCTATCGCAGGTGCTCTGATATCCATGTCACATGTTACATCTCTTCTGTCAGCCCCAACTGACCTGCTCATAGCCGACCCCACGCGACACCACAGCAGCAGCAGTACTGCTGCACGGCACACTCACATCACACTCACCAAAAGGTCAACAAGTGCTGATAGGTGCGGCAGTGAAAAGCCCATGCCCCGCAGCGCCCCCTCCAGCCGGGGCCCTGACCCCTCATCCTCAAATGAGACCCGTAGCCCAGGCAGCCTGTGCAGCGCCAGGGCTCGCAGTAGGGCCAGTGCCAGCATTCTCCACTGTGCGGCTGACAGGCTTGGCACAGGGCCCCTAAGCACAAGAGTAGACAGCACGCCTGTGAGGCGCTTGGATACATCTGAGGAGGGCACACGCACGCGCAGCTCTGTGCTCAACTGCGCCACATGGGGCGCCAGCAGCTCCGCAAGCGCGGTGCGTGCATGCATGAGGTGCGACGAGGGCGGGGGTAGCGCTGCCAGGATGTTATGTGCAGCTGAGCTGTCCCCAGACGCATCTTCATCACACTGTGTGTCCGCTCCCTCCTCACCACCCTCACCCTCTTCCCTACCCCGACTGCCATTGCTACCCTTCCCTGCACCAGGCCCACACAGTTTGCCCACAGCCCCAGCACGGTTGGAAGTCTTCGCGGGGGGTGCTGTGACGTACTCTATCGTCTCCTGGGTGACCCAGTCAGACAGGAGCGACCAGAGCTCGTTGTAGGGTGGAAGAGTGACCCTGTAGCCCTTGGGGGGAGCCCCGAAGAAAGGCGCAGCGGAGGCATAGCTGGGGTCCTGGTCAGAGCTGTAACCACTGCCCACACCAGTATCATCTTCATCACTCTCCTCATCTTCCTCTGCCTCATCTCGTTGTCGGCTGCGCCCTGGCACGTCTACTCCTCCAAACTCCCCGTCCTGGTCCGACCACTCTTCCTCACTCTCCTGCTCCCCTTCATCTCCCTCCTGTGTCCGCTGCTGCGCCCGTGTGAGGCTGCCGCCGCTGCCCCGACCCTGCACAGGCACTTCGTTGTACCACTGCTCCTGGTCTGACTCACCGCTGCAGCTGTCATCATCCCCTCCCTCTGCCCCACCTGCCTCCATCCCATTGTTAGCATAGCTCATTCCGGGTCCCGCTGGCTTTTCACTCTTGATCTGGATGACCTTTGCAGAGGCTGGCATGTAACCACCCGAAGCAGCTGCCACTTCAGTGGGATCCTCAAATGGCAGCACCTCCACCAGCAAAGAGGGGTCTACAGGCTGTGCTGTGTATACAGGTGGTGCCATGTGCTTGCGTACTGGATGGCCGGCTGGTGTCGTGATGGGCGCTGCAGGTGGGCGGTGAGCATATGCGGCTGTTGGCGACAAGGATGCTGCTGGGGCCAGACTGGCACCGGCTAACGACGCGGCGGCAGGTGCCTGGTCTGTACCACGCTGTGCGCTGCCTGGACCAGCTGCAGTGGTGCTGCTGGCGACCGTGCAGACAGTGCTGGAGGCCAAGTGCTTGCCTGGAGGCACATCAAGCTTGACCACCTGCCTGCGTGCTCCTGCAACCCCGGGGATGCTTGGCATGAATTTGCGCACAGCACGCGTGGCTACTGCATCTGCCGATGGCGACAACTGCGCTGTACGTGCACCTGCAGCGGTGGTACTTTGGCTACTGCTTGCAACTGTCAGGCCAGTGGCTGTCGCCCGCGCCCCTGTGGCAGCCGTACTGCTTGTTCCTGACATGGAAGGGGGCACCGCAGGTGCCAATACAGCTGCTGCGCTGCTGCCAGCCGTTGTGGCCCCCGCAGCAAGACGGGCCCCCGTGGGTGCACCTGCACTGCTTGCCGCCGTTGCCGGAGTGGCTGCATTTGCGTGACCGCGCGGCGCCTTGCCACTAGCCTTGTTCAGTGCAACGCCGATGCCGCCGGCTGAGGGCGGGAACCAAAGCTTGAGTGCTTTTGGCAAACCTGGCTGCCGCCCATTCGCTGCGTCCTCGGTACCCTCATCCTCCCCAGCCGCCCTGCCCTCCTCCCATTCGTCCCCGTGCTCCTCCACTGTGCGCAGCCCGCCTTCACCAGGCCCTACCACCTGCAGCGTGCCTGCCATGCCGCTGTGGGCCTTGTCTTGATCTGTACCGGCAGTTGAAGGGTCCCCAATCGCCAGCTGCCCTGCACCTTCCTCATCATTCACTGTAAAGACCAGGACAGGCTGCTCAGGTGGTGGCACCGTGGCTGCCGTGACCGGGTGGGTGCTGGTAAGTTGCGGCGTGGCTGTGGCGGCTGTAACAGCAGGCGGCGCCGATGCACGTTCCACATATTCCTGTGTGGGCACACGCAACACACCAGCGGTGCAACACGTGTACACTTCAGGTGCAAAAGTTGCGCATGCCAGGTGATGCAAGGCAGACGGGGCCACATGGATCACGGAAGTGCCTGCTCTGCTTACCAGCATGCCAGGATTGCATTGCCTCCATCCTCAGCATGAGCAAGCAATGTACTCAAATCAACAGTTTGGACACTTGAACAGATGCAGGCCATGTTGCTAATCAGCCCCACCCACCTGGACTTGGTCCTCACGCGCAAAGCTGACACTCTTTTTGAGTGTGGCACCACCCGCCTCGCCCTCGCACCCCCCCGAAGACGAAGACCGCTTGAGGCTGGAGCGCAGCGGGGCAATGCCTAGCGTGCGAGCACTGCCCCTCCCAGCACTGCTCAGCCGACGACCGCCGTTGCCAACCCCGCTGCTGGCCGCTGTGCCTGTGGCAGAAGCACTTGCGCTGCCATAGGCGCTGGCGCTGGTGCTGCTGGTAGCATCAGGCCCTGGGCCAGGTGCACTGACATCTTCCACCAGGTGAGCCAGGTTGCGTGAGACACGGGCAGCTGCACTGGTGCCTGCACCACTGCCACCAGTGCTGGCAGTTGCACCTGGTGGCACGGCGCGCTGCGCGCCGCCACCTCCCACAACATACGCTACGCCGTGGTTCATACCTGCCTTGCGTGTTTTGGCTGAGCCCGGAACATACCCTTCCACGGCTGTTGCACTGCTGCCGCCAGTACCATCAGCACTGCCACTGCCAGCGATGCCACTGCCGCTACTGCCATTGTCAGCTGATAGCTTTGCCGCCGCTGCTGCGGCCTCGGCGGCCGCTACTGCGGGGTCCTTCTCCGCCACGTCAGCCAGCATGGTGGTCACACCATTGACCTGGGCGGCAACGCGGGGCTTGCTGCCGCGTGGTGTATGGCTCAGTACCTGCTGCCTTGCCTCAGCCCTCAGCCGCTGCGAGTGGAGCACAAGGAGGACGTTCAACAGGCAGGTGGCAGGCCAACTGGCAGCAGCATGCGCGGAACCTGATGTCTTCCATGCAGCCCATGAGGTACAAGACACACTCTCAAGCCAGGCAGAGGCAGCTCTCATGCGGGTTATGCGGCGCCATGCCAGTCATGCCAGCCTGGGTGATGCCAATCTTGGGACCGATGGCAAGCCACGCAGCCTCACGAACCTGCATGGGGTCTCCCAGCTGCGCTGCGTACTGCATGACAAAGCCCTCGCATGCAGGGCAGCAGAAGCGCTGCCACTCCACACGCGCTATGTCTTCAGCGGCCAGCACCATGCGCGCCTTGCCAGCTGCCGACGTGTCCACACTGACAGAGCATAGTGGGCTGCCACACTTGCCAGCGAGCGCGCGCTCCTCAGCCACCTGCGCCGTGTGTTTGAACAGGTTTGACCAAACTTGACCGCTTAATCTGAGGCACATGACTGTGCATCATGAGGAGTGCTTCCACGTGCATGGTACCCTAGTGGCACCTGCCCACCCTGAGCTTGCTGAAGGCTGGTATGACATGTTGGTTCAATCGTGCAGCAGGTGCACTCGGCCTGTTCACGGCCTGCTCATGGCCCGGAGGAAGGTGGTCACTCAGACATCGCACCTGGAGGAGCTCAGTGCCGCTGAGGGGTGCAGCGGCCATGGCAAGCTCGCGCACGGATGCTGCGCCACGCTCAAGCAGCGCCAGCATGGACGTGAACGCCGCACGCCGCCGCCGAACCTGTGGCAATGCCACGCACCAGTTGGTTATGGTTATGGTTATGGTTGGTTTTGCCCCCGCACGGGTATGTCTCACGTGTAGCGTGCAAAGGGTGTACCAGTCTGGCTGGGAACAGCAGAAGGCCGCTGGCCCATGCCAGGCGTGTGCTGGCCTATGATACCAGCATACCATTCAAGTGCTGCCACAATTATGCCAGCGAGCGTGCACACATGCTGCGCACAGGTGTGACCTCACGTCACACACCTCCAGCGCGACCTCAGGTGTGACCTCTGGGTAAAGCCGCTCCACATCTACGTCATCGCCTTCAGCTGCACCCTCGCGTGCCGCTGCGCCCCCGCCCACGTTCCTCGGGATCGGGTCCCTTGTCTTTTTGAGGGCGGGCTTCAGCCCAGGCCGCTTATGCGCAGCAGCTGCAGCTGCCGCCGCTGTCCCATCAGCCACTGGCACACGCGTTGGGTGTGGCATCACAGCGGCCGCCAATGTAGGCTCGCATGACAGAGCAGCAGCAGCTGAAGCCACGCCAGAGTTATGTGGCCCTGCTGTCTTGCGGCTGTCACCAGGCTGGGCAACTGCCCTTGTGCTGCCGCCCACGTCCGCAGTGGGCTGCGAACTGGTAGTGGCTGGAGCAGCAGCCTCCTCTGCAACGTGCATCAGGAGTTTGTAGCATGCTGTGCATCATGTTGCGCATCATGGGCACAGCAGTCCTGCTACATCTAGCATGCAACATATGTCCCACTGTCCATGCACGCCCCGATCCCCAGGCCATACCGCACCTTCATCGCCGTAGCTGAGAACGGGCAGAAAGTTTGACATGCTCCGATGTCAGAACCCTGGCAGCCTACCAGCTACCCTAGCTGCAAGTGTTGCCTCGCATCTTAGTCGTTTTTGGCAAAAAACTCAGGAACCATTTCTTTGGCGCGAATCAAAGCTTGGGACCGATCTCACTGTTGGGAAAGAATGGCGAGGTGACGACAGCGCCTGCATGCCTGGTTAAGAATTGATGATCTTGTCTCATGCAATAGCGTGCTATGTACCTTGACTGGACCATTCCAGGACTGTCAGATCAAATCAAAGCAGCAGCTGTGCTGACTGTAGAATCGCTTGAATACTAAAGCTGTATAAGGATTTGTTTGACTGATGAACAGTTGAAGCATTGTTAATTCAATTGATAGCAGAAATTGTAGAGACGTGCGGCTCCTGACATGGATGCATCCACGGATGCAACGGACGTGCTTGTACTGTTAGCTGCCAAATTTGAGCAGGAGGGCCAGCCCCTGCAGGCCATCCACTGCCTGCAGGCACTGCTGCGCACACGCCTGCTGCCTGACCAGGAGGCACGGACACGCCTCAGTTTGGGCAGGCTGCTGCTGGAGCACACGCGCAACTCGACAGATGCCAAGAAGGAGCTCCAGCGGGCGGTATGTGCGCACACGTTTGCAGCATGCTGTGCACGTTGTGCGCGAGCTGCCACGCGCCACTACAGAGAAGGAACATACTGCACCAGGAAGCAGTGCTCCAAACTACTTGGATCGGTGCTGCCGGAACTGTGGTGGTGCATGTCATGTCATGGCGTGCCCCTTTGGACTGAATCGCTCATGAATACAATGCTCGTCCAATGCATGCGATGCGTGCAGCAACAACTAGCCTCTAACCTTATGGGCTCCCAGGCTCTCAAGTGCGAGATCGCGTGCCAGCTGGGTCAGTACTTCAAAGTACAGGGGCAGGTGGATTATCAGGTGCGCCCTGGTGTGCATTGCAGGCAGGCGGCCCCTCCATGGATCACCACTGTTTTGACTGCGCATGATGCACACGCATAGCACCATCCAGCCAAAGGGTTAACTGTTGGATGTGGTGTGCGGGTCTGCACTGCATACGCAGATACAGGCATACCAGAACGCGCGACAAGTCTGTGAGAATGGCATGTCTTCCGCAGAACGGTGCGCATGATCTGTCATCTGTTGCTGACTGCTGACGTGCTGAGTTTACTTGAACCACGCGACCTCCTTTGATAAATGCAGACATCTATTGGGCTCCTTGTACGATGCAGTGCGATGGACAACAAAGCGTGCTGCCGGTGCTCCGCAGGCCTGCACTGCTGCGCTGGATTGGACACATACACCTGCGGCTGGCTGAGGCCCACATTGAGAAGTCGGACACTGCGCGCGCGATGCAAGCAGCAGAAAGCGGTGCATCACATGCTGCGCAGCATGGGCTGAAAGACGTGCAGCTGGTGTGCGTGCTGCAGTCCATGCAGCTGGCACTGGCTGACCGGGATTTTGACACATTCCATGCACATCTTAATGTGGCCAACCGACTGATTGAAGAGTTGGAGGTGCGTGGTAGATGGGGCGGCTTATTGATTGGGGCATCTTGACTGATGCCGGATGTGCCCGGAGTGTGCGAGGTACTTGGTGCATTCTCTTTGTCATACTTTGTGGCTGATACTGGTGCTAGGCCCTTCAGACCATCACGCGTTGCCAGCATCACATGTGCTGATGTATGTCCCCATGATGCTTGCTCCACATGCAGCTCCCTGGGCAACAGCCAGGTGCCCAGGTTGCACCTGCCTTCACCAGCTATGCCATCATGCACAGCAGCATGCTCCAAGTGCTGGCAGACTTTGGGCACGGCCACGTATTTAAGCTGAACCCTGCAGCAGATGACCCCACTGCTGATGCATCGGGGGCAGCTCAGAGCCAGTCGTTCCAGATGATCGACAGCATGCTGGCGATGCTGGCACAATCAGAAGCCGAAGGGCGTGTCGGGTGCGCTGGCTGCTGTGTTGCGCACTCACCATCCTGTTGCGGTCATACATTGCAGTCCTGCATTGCAGCAGCTCGTGTGAACGTGCTAGCAATACACAGGCCTGCAGCGGAGCAAGCAGAAATGACACAAAGTCACCCACCTCCTGATCTGAACACGTGCTGGCCCCTGTGCCATCCAGGTACACATGGCTGAGTCCTGACATCACACGCGCGGTGCTGAGCCTGATCTCAGCCACCCTGTACCTGCACTCAACCAAATACAAGCTGGCAGATGAGCAGCTGGCGCTGTGTGACACGCACTTGAAGTCACACCTGACTTCGGTCGGCATCGATGCAGATTCGGTGAGCACGCGCGTCATGTGTTGGTTGTGTTTGCATTCATGACAGTGTGTATGATCGTTCACCATGAGCAGACACCGCGTCACCACAGCTCAGCATGCTGAGCTTGAGGCCGATATGCAGCATTGAATCTCAAATGTGCTTGCCCCGGCCTGTGCTTAATTTGGTAAAGGTTGACCGCCACCTTCACAGGCTCCTGCATGCAGAGTCCTCTGTCCGCTGAATAACATGTTCCTACTATGATGATGCCCTTGCCTCTGTCCTGCAGTCCAACGAGCTGTCGCTGGACGACAGCTCGATGTTCCAGGCGCAGCTGCCCCTTGCGCTGCGCCTGTTCATGCAGTGCTGCATTGCGGTCAGTGCACTCACGCACAGTGCGCTGATCGAGGCGCGCACCGCCGTCATGCAGGCGATCTCACAGGTGCGCGCAGATCTTGGCAATTTGCTGCCACGCCTGCGCATGTGGTCATGCGTCCATAGCTTCACTCAACGAACAAGGATGACCGACTGTGCGTGCTGTGCGCACCCAGGTCATGCGGTTCCCACATGTGCTCCGATCACTGCATGGGCCAGTGCACGCTGTGCTGGGACAGTACGCAGCTGCTATGGGT
Organism: Chlamydomonas applanata; assembly: GCA_001662365.1. Classification (NCBI taxonomy): domain Eukaryota; kingdom Viridiplantae; phylum Chlorophyta; class Chlorophyceae; order Chlamydomonadales; family Chlamydomonadaceae; genus Chlamydomonas; species Chlamydomonas applanata. The sequence goes on from BDCZ01000097.1 coordinate 110,624, forward strand.
GATGCTGGTGCGGCAGCAGCCCACTTCCAGGTGAGTACATGGTTGAGTGCTGCCGTGCATGCTGTCCCTGGGCTTGTTCTTGCTTTGGCCATCTATGAAGCACGCCAGGTGGTTTGATCTGGTGCAGCATTGCACGGCATTACACGAGGAGTTACTAGCTTTGGCACATGTACCTGCAGCGTGCACGCGACTTGAGTCAAGACGCGCAGTCTGCAGCCTACGCATCGGCCCTGCTGGTAAGAGCTGTTCCTGCGTAGATATCCTTGTTGGACTTGATGTGAGGGCATGATCACTCCTGTCAGCACACTGTAGGACATGGCTTCCGCACACCAACATCAACATGATCGCTGCACGATTTCTGCAGGCCCTACTGTACCTGTCTAATGAGTCAGATGCGGGCGCAGCCCGCAAGGCCATCGACGCACTCGGCGACCTGTACACCAAAGTGACCGCACCTGACTACAAGGTACAGTTGGTCTGAGCCTGGCCCTACCTGATTCTGCAGCCTGGCTACTGTGCTGCGCCTGGGAGCCCGTCAGTGCAGTATGCACAGCCTCAGTCTCAACAGAGCATCATAGTTGAGCAGAGCTTTGCCCAATCAGAGCTATGCCTACACTTTTGTTTTAATTGTTGTCCGTAGGCACATGACGACAGCCTGGAGGGTGTGTGTGTGCAAATGGCTGCTGCCCTCATCAAGCTGCGGATGGAGCAGACACAGGATGCAAGGATCCGGCTGCGGCGCATGCTCAAGATTACGCACAAGAAGCTGCACCACCATGGTCTGGTGGTGCAGGTGATGCTGAACCTGGTGCCGCTGCTGCTGGCAAACGGCGATATGCAGGGTGCCGAGCAGCTGGTCACCAGTGCTGGCCCGCTGCGCCCAACACACAGTGCCACGGGGCAGGTGCAGCTGCAGGCAGCGCGCATGGTGGTGGCACGCGCTAAGGGCAATGATGCAGACATCCAGGCGGCACAGGCAGGACTGGAGCAGCGCATTGCTGCTCTGAGCACACTGGTGAGCAAGGTGCAACAGCAAGACCCTGCAGCGCACAGGACGCTCATGGCATGGGACCTGACCGCGCAATAAGAGACGATGCACAGCATGAGGATAAGGGCCATTCATGATGATGGAGCGGAGCTGCGGCTGTCGAACTGCGCAGCTTGTGTAAACTGCCAAGCGAACTGTACCGCCCCGTACCTCTGCCAGTCATGAACCTTGACACCGTCAATCCAGCATGGTTACGGTGTTCAGAGCAGCAGGATGCATACGTGCTAATAAAACGCGTCAGCAGCCGGACATGGCTTTGGAAGAGCAGTGTACGAGGCTTCGCGGCCTCGTGCACGCCTGCCTCAATGATCACCTGTATTCCTCCGCTATCTTTTATGCTGACAAGTTGGCCACGCTGACCAATGGGGCCGCAGAAGACAATTACCTGCTCGCGGAGGTCAGTTTCATGGAACTGAGTCGCAATGTGAAGATCCGAACCGTAGCTGTCAGCAAAAAACCCTGATCTGATCATCCTGAATGCCCACATCCCTGCAGACCTACTTCATGAGCCAGCAGCACCGCCGTGCGCTGGCTCTGCTGCAACGGGATGGCATGGTCGAGCGCGACATGAAGTTTAAGCACCTCGCTGCCCGCTGTCTGGCGGAATGCAAGGAGTGGGAGGAGTGCCTGAACGTGCTTGGGGACGGTGCAGAGCTGCTGGAGGAGCCAGACTGCAAGGTGGGGCACATCTCGCATGCCCATGGCTGTCGTGCTGTGCATGCCCTGTTACATGCCCATGGCTCCCAGAGTCGCATGCTGATCATTGCATTGTGCTCCATTGGCCCCATAGGAACATGCGCTGGGGCACAGTGTGTCACTCCAGGCTACAATATGCTTGCTGCGCGCACGCGCCTTCCAAGCGATGGACAACCGGACACGCGCAGTTATGTGGTGCGTGGGTGCACTGTGTCTCGGCGCTCTTGCTGGCTCCCTGGCACATCCAAGGAGGAACAGCAGCTCAGCAGGGAGCTCACGTCCTTTGTACCGCTCTTATTCATCGTGTGTAGGTACCGGCAGGCGCTCTTGAACGATGCGTACTGCTACGAGGCGTTTGCTGCACTGGTCGAGGTGCGCGGGAATGGTGCCTTGACACAGCATGTGCTGCTTGGCCCTGCCGGCCGTCACCTTTTCAACCCCCACTGTCTCATTGTAGTGGTTCAGCACCAAGCAATGTAGCCAGGGACCAGCAAGAAGCATGTGGCCATGAAGATGCATTTGCACAGCCTGCATCACGCTCACGAGGTTTATGGTTTCTGCGTTCTGGCTTATGTATAGCAGGGGCACTTGCTTACATGTGAGGAGGAGAGTGAGCTGATAGAGGAGCTGGCGGTACATGAGGACGACCGCTGGCTGGCGCTGCTGCTGCGCGCCAAGTGCAAGAAGGTGCGCACCTGCGGCTGGGGCTAATCCATGCAGCAGATGGGTTGGCCACGCATCAGCTCAGCGCTGATGCATCGTAGGTGGTGGGCAGCCTCCGTGGTTGAGCCACTCCAGTACTGTACGTGGTGCTTCAAGTGCTTGAGCGCGGCTACATCAGCAGCACGAGTTGTACTCCGACGTCTGAGCAAGGAAAGGCAGAATACTGTCTTGCCGCCTGCAATTACGCAAGCAAAAGACTACGCCTCTGCTGACCATTGCTGCCTGTCTCCATTTCATTGCCGACGTTGCCTCGGCTCCTGCATTGTGCTTTGCAACATGCCACCGTCCCTTGCCTTGCTCCCGGCACTGTGCAGCTCTGTACAACACACTCCATCTTTGACTTGTCTTCTGCATCGTGCAGTACAACAGTAACCATGAGATGCAGGAGGTGCTTGGGGAGCTGGAGGCACCCTTCAACCCCCTGGCAGCCAGCAGTACGCTGCACTTGCGCCGCAGCGGCAACAATGCGGCCGGGGGTGTGCCCCCAACCACAGGGCTGCGAGGGATGCGGCCCATGGGCGCGCTGCACACCCCAAGCACAGGCAACACAAATACCCCACCCAGTACGGGCCCCTTCGCGCCCGCCATGGGCCTGCGCATGGGCTTGGCAGCCAGCGGCGCACTGCATGGTGCAAACGGGCAGCTGTCTCCTGGGCCCGCGTATGGCGGGACCAAGCACGTGCCGCCGCACTCGCCGCCACCGTTCAGTCAGCACATGGGCATGAATGGGCTGTGTACCCCTGTCATGGCTGCCACGCCCTTCACAGTCAGCACCCCCATGGCCCTCACAGGCACCCCACTCCCTGCAACAGGTATTTCCAGCAGGGAGGGGATGCCCGCGGTGGATCTCACACCTGTGAGCGTGGACCTCACTCCTGGGAGTGGGGTGAGCATGGACCAGGAGGCGACACCCAGCACATTTGGGCACTTTCCAGCTGCACTGCGCATGCAGCATGCCGCTGCTGGGGGCCAACTCACTCACGGAGATGATGGTGGCAGTGCACAGGGTGACATGGACATGGAGGCTGACACACCTATGAGCCTTGCAGCATCCACCCCCATGCAGATCACGTTGGGAGCACAGCATGGAGCACATGGGGGCATTGAAGAAGGGGCAGCAGGTGCCCGGGCAGGGCCAGGTGCAGCGCCAGGTGGCTTAGGAGGCACTGCAGCCGGCCTGGTGACGCCAGCACATGGCCAGGCGTTCAGCGGCACCCAAGTACCCGGTTGTGGGCTGGGGGGCAACGTGGATGTGCTGACATGCCGGGCAGATTGGCTGTTTCATCGTGGCGAGTACGAGGCTTGCCACAGCCTGATGGCTGGAGTCCTAGAAGCCGACCCTTACGCGCTGCAGGTGGGGCAGGGTCATCTTGGTCTCTTGAGGCCGTCAAATGCATACTTCCATGCGTCCTGGCGTTGCCATGAAACGTCACACAGCATGGGTGCACCGTGCAAGGCTGCTGGGGACTGACTGGCCTAGCATATACAATTGAATGGCACAGCCTGCTGGGCCCATGTCCTGTATAACTGGACGATGCTAGGAACTGGCGTCCTGCCGCTTCTCTACACCCGCATTGATGTACCTGCTGCCACACCCGACAGGCGCTGCCACTGGCATTGTCATCCGCGCTCGTCCTGGGCCGCCGCTCCGAGCTGTTCATGCGTGGCCACAAGCTGGTGGCCGAATACCCGGGTCATGCTGTTGCGTGGTACGCGGTGAGTTGGTCTCGGAGCAAGTAAGAGCCAGCATGCCATTCTGGATGCTGGCGTGTGTGGATGTGACACATGCTTGACAATGTCCCACCTGCTATGCACGCACCAAAGCAGGCATCCATGCACCATTGTGCGCCAACAGTTTTACAGCCCTCAGCCCTGGTGCACCTGGCCCTACTGTTCCCAGAACCGCACGCCTGCAATCTGCACACATACTTCATGGGCGCACCTTGGCAGGTGGGGCTGTACTACATGGCGTCAAGGCAGCACGAAGCAGCGCGGCGACACCTGTCCAAGGCTACAAGCCTGGACCCCGGCTTTGCGCCAGCGTGGGTTGCATTCGGCCACGCGTTCTCTGCTCAGGATGAACGCGACCAGGTGCGCAGTCCAGTCAAAGACTAAAGCAGCTGCTCCTGTTGGCTGCATTGCAGTTTGCGCATGCTCTTTTGCGTGCGGATTCGACAGCACGCCCTGTGGTTAGCGTGCTGTGCCAGGGTGTGTGCTGCAGCGCGTGGCAGCTGCACATCCCATGCGTACTGCACGTTACTTCGCACCACTGGGAAAGGTGCACCGTTGTGGCCTTGGTCGCATTCTGATTTGATACTTGCAATGATCGCTGCAGGCCATGGCTGCGTACCGAACCGCTGCGCGCCTATTCCCTGGGCTGCATCTGCCTGTGTTGGGCATGGGCATGGAATATAACGCGATGAACAACTTGCAACTGGCGGAGCGCATGCTGCTGGCCGCGCATGAACTATGCCCAAGCGACGCAGTGACATGCCATGAGCTGGGCGTGTGTGCATACAAGGCCGGGAACATTACACAGGCAGCGGCGTGGTTGCGGAACGCGCTGCAGCTGGCGGCTGCTCTGCAGGTGAGCGCGCGTACGTGTGTGCATCATTGTGCATATGAGGTTAGCAGGGCCCATTAGCCTACGATCGTGCTGGTGGCGTTGCTGGCTGTGTTGATCTGGTGGGCACGCATGTGCACAGGTCGTCACATTGTATGTGTTAGGTACCCAATCGCAATGTTGATGAGCTTGTACTGTGCCGGTGCATTCGATTGAAGCCCTGTGCAAGTGCGTGCTGTACCAGCAGGCTCTTAAAGTGATTGTCAGCCCTGCTGTCAACCCGTTTCCCCTGCTTTCCCTGTTCCTTGCCTCTGTGCGTGTGCGTGTGTGTGTGTGTGTGTTGGTTACATTGTACGCCCATCATGGCGCATGGATGCCTGCCGCCAAACAGGATTAGTAAGATCGTTTGTACGGTAGCTTCAAGATCTGTTTGTTAGTGGTTCATGGCCATTGCGGCCGTATGGCTTGTGTCCATCTCAAAAGCATGTCAGCCAGCCTGTTCCAGTCGACAGTTTATGAATTTAAGCACGTCTGCATCACTCCATTGTGTGTGTACAGGTGGATGGTGAGCTGGGAGCACAGAACGAGGAGAGCGGGGTGCCCAAGGGGTTGGCACCGACATGGGAGCCGACGGTGCAGGCGCTGGGACACTGCATGCGCAAGCAGGGCGCGCTGCAGGCAGCGCTCGTGCTGTATGAGCATGCGCTTGCGCTCAACCCGGGTCAGCCGGGCACGCTGTCGGCTGTGGGCTTCACACACCAGTTGATGGGCGCGCTGCCTCAGGCAATCGAGGTGCTGTGTGAACAGGCACATGCATGCATGCATGCATGCTGTGTGAATGCTGCCTGCAAGCGCCACTGCATGTGCGCTGTGCGAACCTGCCGCTGGAGGCTCATCAGCCGCTTGTGTGTGCATGTGCGTACTTCATGCACCTAACGTACATACTCTTCGCACCCAGGATCTCTACAGATCTGCTCCAGATCTGCTCTGACACAATCACTTTCTGTCCACTTGTTGGGTACTGGCTGCACTGCAGGCATACCATGCGTGCCTGGCCATCAAGCCCGATGATGCTTTTGCATCCGAGATGCTGCACCTTGTGCTCATGGACTACTCAAGAACAGCAGACTGATGAAAGTGTGTGTTACTTGCAGTCATGCACCATCAAGCTCACTGATGCATCATGGCATGGCATGGCATGCCATGAACAAAGATGCGCCACTGAAGTATGTAAAGGACGCCGTTTGGGCGTGAGCTGATAACAGCCTGAAACCTGCAGACATCAACGAACTCACTTCCAGCAAGCTCGGCCAGTGCACACTCGAGCGCATATTCGGCTATGCACACACTCGCGATCTCTTGCGATCTCTCTGGCGCAGCTTTGGAACACCGTCCACGTCACACCAAGCCACACTGTTATCTTTTCTTGTAGGCACGCTGATGCACGCTTGCAGGCATCTAGTCGTGCCACAGAGTAAAACAGACTGAGCTCGTAGCCTCTGGCAGGCATCAGCTTCTGGCAGTGGCAAAAGGCGCAGGGATCCTTCCACGAACCAGCTGCAATGCTTGCAGCAGGGTGTGCCGCCAGCATAACGGGTGCAAGCATTCGCCGTGCAGCACCAGTTGCAGGCGTTTATGGACGGTGGGGTTCAAAAGAGATGCCCAAGCCGGCTGCAACCTGCACTACACCAGTGGTGGTAGCCGATGGCTTGTCATGCAGCCCTTCAAGCTCTTCTTGCTCTCAATTGCAAGGGGCAACCCACGATCCACAGATGCACCAAGCCATTCAAAGCATCGCGTTGCTAGCACGCCGGGGGAAGCTGAGCTTGCGGAAAATCCAGCGGCAAACCTCCAAGCACTGGGGTCCAGTCATGGCGATGGGGCTGGCGATGCCAGTGCTGCCTGGCGCGGGCATCGCAGACCTGCTTACGAACCGGGTATTTATGACAGGCTTCTGTGCGTGGTTCACTGCCCAATTCCTGAAGGTGAGAGGGCCAGTTTGCCAGTGAGCAGCAGCGGCATGCATTAGGGAGGGCTTCATGGGATGCAGGCATCGCACAGCGGAATGAGTATGTGGGGCTGCTGCATGCATGTTGAGTGCGCGCTGGTTTGCCGGCGTCCGACACGCACCCAGGCAGGGCCAGCATGCCCTCCGCGCTGCTGTAATGCGCACCATGCGAAACATCATGCTCCTGAACGCATTTATGTTTGCTGCAGATCTTCACCAAGCGCTACAAGAAAGGGGTTTGGGACATCATGGCGATGTTTGAGCCTGGGGGCATGCCGTCTTCGCACTCCTCACTATGCTCGGTGCGTGGGGCACAACTGCTGCAGGATTAAGCTCGATGGCACAGTATGCGATTTGCTGGAGGGGCTGCAGCAACTGAGGTGGGCCCCAGCGCACATGATGTGCAAGCACACGGCAGGTGCTCTGGCAAGAGCACGTCCCCAGGATGGCGATGCATATCAGCCGCTCAGCACCCAACACACCACCTGCTGCCACAACCTGCGGGCCCTGTGCACACGTGCGCTTTGCTTGCAGGGTGTGAGCACAGCAGTAGCACTGACGCAGGGGCTGGGCTCGCCGATGTTTGCAGTGTGCATCGCATTCAGCGTAATTGTGATGTATGACGCCATGGGAGTGCGCCGCCACGCCGGCAAACAGGCAGAGGTGCTGAACCAGGTGCGATCTGAGCTACAGCACAGCTGCAAAGGATGCGGGTGCAACTTTGGCATGTGGGACGGGGATGCTAGCTGCTTGGGTGCTGGCTGCGTGGGAAACAGCAGCAAGCAGGCACCATTGTGAGGACGATTGCAGGCAGGCGGCGTGCACCACAGGGGCTGCCTGACGCAGCACCTGGAAGAGTGCTTGCGCCCACTGCCTCTTCATGAACATAGTGCTGAAGCGCCCTGTGATTGGCCAGCTCTGAACATGCTACCGTGCTGCGGCTGGCTGGTGTGCACGCAGATGATCAATGAGCTCATGGACGACCACCCAGTGGGTGATGTCAAGCTCAAGGAGGTGCTGGGCCACACGCCGCGCCAGGTTGCGTGCGGCGCTATTCTGGGCGTTATTGTGGGCCTGCTGTACCCCAGCTTCTTATGAGCAGGCAAACAGATCAGATCCTGCAAGGACTTGCAATAGGGGAGCTCACAGCGCAGCCCTTCGGCTTGCGTGCACCAGCCTGCCGTGCTCAAGGCACAGCGGTTAAATTGGGCTACATCACCTCAACCGGTTGAGCTTTATGTGAAGACGGGTATCCGGATGTGGTTCTCTTTGAGGAGCCACGCACCTGATCCAGCTGAGCGTGCAGGATAGGTTGAAACACTGCACAGCTGGCTTCTCCTGCTTATTAAGCGGCTTGTGCTTCTTTTTAAGGCTGGCAGGCGATCGTGCGCATTACATCGGATCATTGCATGCATGGTACGGACCCAGCTCGCTTCGCCTTTCATCGGTCCACTGGTGGCGCCCAGCGTGTACGCCCTTGTCTGTGATGTCAGCAGTAATCTCTTTGCTCGGGGTGTTGCGCATGATTCGCTTGTTGTCCAAACCTCTGAACGCAACTGTTGCCCCCGAGCCCTATGTGCAGTACAGCGCGGCCAGCGCGCAATGCACACGCACCCAGCAGGAACCAGACAGGTCAGCGGAAACTAGGCAGCGGGGAGCACGTCCCGATGCCCTTAGCCACCGTGCATGTAGTAGCTCACTCGCCGTCTTTTCGTGTTGGGTCCCGGGGTTGGTACCCCGGTGGTCCAGGAACTGCACCGGCCGTGCTGTGAACCATCGCCGACAGCGTGACGCTCATGCAGCTGCACACGATCCGCCACTGCCAAGGGGCACCCGCCCGGCTACAGCATCATTGACCCAGAGTGATGAGGCCATGATCAAGAAGAATGCTGCATTGTTGAGTGCAGGGCATTGACCAGAACTAGAGAGACCGTGCGACAGCACCGACAGGCCGCGAGACAAAGGCCTGGCAGCGCTGGCACACCTGGTCAACACTATACAGGAGGTGGTTTGCCGGCACTCCTACAAGCAATCAAACTGGACCAGTAGAAAATACATGGCCGCACGCAGTAGGGGCCGTAGGCGGTCCCAGCACCCCACGGGCGTGGTTGTCGCCATTCTTGCTGCAGCCCTCACGCTCGTCAGCTTGACAAATGCGACGTCAGAACAGCAGCTGAGCAAGGAGCACTTGAGAGGTGCGCATTGCTGTGGGACTTTTGGGGGCGTCCAAGGTGTTGGCTGTAACTGGGTCCAGGGTACGCTAGGGTTGAAGACACCTCGAGGGGCCTGCTGCCACTGCTGTGGCAGCTTGGAACAAAGCCGAATTAACCCGTCATCACCCACCACACTGCTGACCCGCTGTTCTGTGCAGGCCGGGTAGTGCGACTGGACGCCGGTGATGCATCCAGCAGGCAGATCCTTTCAGACGTAAACAGCAGCGATGCAGCAGACAGTCAAAGCGTCGCCGGGAAGCAGGCTATCATGTAAGTAGTCAAGCATTCTGCTGGCCTTCCAGGCTCCCCTGCGACGTGCGCCAACCTTGCTACCTGTTGTGTGCCCTGCAGCAACCCCAGGAGGGCGCTGGTGGAGCAGCACTTCGAGCCAGGTGCGAACTGCTGGTCAGCCCCGATGCATTCTGTGACTGACAACTGCGCAGCAGCTCATCTCCGCAGTCTGAGCGCTTCCTGCAGCCATCTTGCACCCTGACGCGGGACCCTCACGGATGTCTTGCTTCTGATCCTGGCTCGCAGTTTCTTGGACTGCGGTTGGCGAGTTCAACTACACCCTGTACGCCGAGCACGCCACGTTCCTCGACGCACAAACGATTTGCGCCGTGGCAGGGGCCGGTCTGGCATCTTTCCACGACGCTCTCGAATACCAGGTGCGGTGCACCATCAGTGGGAGCCAGATCTGCTTCACATGCCGTGAAACCCCATGTGAAACCCTGATCACATCATGGAGAGGTGTACAGTGGCTGCCTCATGCATGGCACAAGCAAACACTGAGGTCTTGATGCAGCTTGCTGCTTTCTTGATGGCTAGCAGTCGATTGCTGTTGCACAGCAGCACGTGACCATGTATGTGTGTGCAGATGGTGACCAACGCGCTACTGACCACGACAGACAGTGTGTGGTTCGGCCTGGCAGGCAGCTCTGCTAAGGACCTGACCTCTGAGGCATACAACGTCGATGGCTCACTCGTTGATTTCACCAACTGGGGCTCCGGCCAGCCAGATGGTACATCCGGCGCATGTGCTGCCATCAGCGGCACTGAGTCGGCAGAGGGCGCCAAGGTACATCACCTTGCATGAGTGGCCTGGCATGCCGTGCTGAAGTGCCATGGTGCACCATCTCAGCTGGAGCACGTATGTCTTTGCATCTAGCGTGATGTGTGCGAAGCAGGCCTTGCTCCTGCCTCACCAGGATGTGATTGCTCTGTCTGCGTGTGCAGGCATGGGTCGCAGCCAGCTGCAGCTCAACGCTCACATTCCTGTGCCAGCGTGAGGTTGACTGGACCTCCGATGGCACCAGCGATATCACCACTTCTGACCCCATGCCTGATGCCGATGACCATGATGACAACATGGACATCCTGACAAAGCGGCCCCCCAGCCCCAGCCCGCCAGTCAGCCCAAGCCCTGGCATTGGCAGCGGCAGCGGCGAGATCCGCTCCCCTCCACCCCACGGCTCTGGCTCAGGCAGCGGAAGTGGTGAGATCCACTCCCCCCCACCCCATGGCTCTGGCTCAGGCAGCGGTAGCAGCGAGATCCGCTCCCCTCCACCCCATGGCTCAGGCTCAGGCAGCGGTAGTGGCGAGCCTGCCGCATCTCCCCCATCCCCGTCCGGCGGCTCTGGCTCAGGCAGCGGCAGTGGTAGCGGTGAGATCCTTGCTTCGCCACCTCCCCCATCACCCTCCCCCACCCCCCCGGCTCAGCCTACCCTCCAGGTGTTCATCTATGACAGGAACGCCAGATGCGACAGGGTGAGTGTTGGGACGATCTGCTGATGCTTCCCAGGAGCTTGCTGTATGCCATGCTGTTGCAGTGCTGGTGACCGTGTCCTGGTCATGCCTGATTTGATGTGGTCACCACTTCAACCAGAATTGACCCGAACCCTGACCTTGGGACTGTGCATGCAGCTGGTGGGTGCCCTGTTCAACATCCTGCTGGACGCGGGCCTCGGCGGCAGCATGTACCCCGAAACCTTCAGTGATACCAGCATCACCTGCCACCTCTCAACCAGCGGTGGCATCGTGACCATTTTCGTCACCTTCACCAATCCGTGAGTACGGTGCTTGTTTCCTGATGTTCTGCATACTGCCGTCTCAAGCTTCTCTTGGTCCTGAGTTGTCTTCTACTTACTGCCTTGCCAGCAACCTGCTCTTGAATCCATTGGCACCATGCTGCGCAGGAATGCGGCTGCAGCAGCTGCGCAGGCAATGGATGCCAGCGGCACAAGCGACCTTGTGTCCCAGAACCGTGTTGCATGCAACAGCACTGTGACTGTCACAGACACGACCTCTCTAGATGGCACCACCTACTACACTTGTGATGGTACTGGTGACAGGTAGGTCCACAATCTCCACATGTGAACACTCAACATCCATGATCAGCTCACTGTTGCTTGAAGCAGCCTTGCAGCCCACCACGTCACCAGTTTAGGGACCGCAACATCACACATCTTGAGCATGCTGGAACATATGCACCCCATGCCTCACCTGTGTGCCTGCAGTCGCCTGCCTTTTACCTATGTGGCGCTGCCTGCGCTGTGCTGCAAGCCCAAGCCTGAGCCTGGTGGGTGAATGGGGCAAGTCTACGCTGTGCCTTGCTGCCCTGATTGGCTTCCCTGCTTGGCTGCCTGATCATTGCCAACTCAGTGCGACTTGGCTATGGTGCAGCTGTGCTGCTGACAGTGTGTGGGCGCATGCACCTCGCTCGCAGTTGCATGGGTTGAGTTCAACGACGTCAACTTCACCGTCTACAACGAGCTGCTGACGTGGGAGGAGGCCCAGAGCTTCTGCCTCAACAACTTGCAGGAGGGCACTGGCAGCCTTGCATCCTTCCACTCAACTGAAGAGTTCGCGGTGTGTGGCCTTGATTGCAGCATCGTGCATTCTGTAGCACATTGTTGCACATGCGCAATGTCAGCTGTTGGGAGCTGCTGTGCTGTTGGATGGGTGCAGTCTTATCCCATCTGGTGGGCATTAGTTCATGTCGGCTGGTGTGCTGTTTGGCGTTGTGCTTGCAGGCCGTGTCCGCCCTCCTGGCCACCATCAACCCTGCCTCATGGATCGGCCTCAAGGCTGACTCCCCAGTTGGTGCTGCCTGGAACGCCACTACCTGGGTGGACGAGACCCCACTTGACTACACTGCCTGGGCCCCCAACCAGCCTGATGCCGCTGAGGGCGCCTGTGTCGTTGCTGACCTGGTGGGTTTCTGTGCTGGGTCCGGAGCTTGCAAAGTGCAGCTGTACTGCATGTGTATTTGTACTACAGTGTCCTTGTATGCTCCTGCCATTGATCGCACCGCTCACACTTCAGTCCAGTGGCATGACCGTTTGCGTGCCGACATGTCTGCGTGCAGGCATGGGCCTCTGAGCTGTGCACCGCCAAGCACCCATTTGTGTGCGCCTCTGCCATCTGCAACGACACCTCGAACGGCACCACCCCTGTGGCATCGATCCTGGTCATCGCACAAGTGCCCAACTCTGGCTCTGGCGGCCCCACCTGCTCCGACTTCTCGGCTGGCCTGGAGGCTGTGATCAGCGCTGCTGGCCACAGCAGTGACAGGCGCGGTGACATTGTGTGCGTGCCCAAGTTGAACGCGGCCGGCAAGGTACAGCTGTACCTGGTTGCAGACTTTACAAGCAAGGAGGCCAGTGATGCCGTGTCCTTACGGTTCAAGTACGACGGTGGTGTGGCTGAGCTGCTTGCCTCAACCGATGCTCCATGTGGCACACTGCTGTGGGTCAGCCAGGCTGTGTACGTGGATGACGCGTACAACATCTTGGACCTGTACGGATGCGAGGGCAACCTGCTGGACGCCCACCCTTTTCCCACGGGCGATGTGGTCCCTGTGCCTACCCTGTGCTGCAGCCCGCCCCCGATGTCCCCCCCGCCCCCACCCACCATCGACTCCCCGCCTCCTCCGTTTGAAGGCAGCGGCTCTGGAAGTGGTGAAGTGTTGTCCCCCCCACCCAATGGCAGCGGTGATGTCTTCTCTCCTCCCCCTCCTGTTGACGTCTCCAGCCCTCCGCCTCCCGCTGGTGGCTCAGGCTCTGGCAGTGGCGAGGTCTCCTCCCCTCCCCCTCCCACCGGTGGCTCTGGGTCTGGCAGCGGTGAGGTCTTCTCCCCTCCCCCTCCCACTGGTGGCTCCGGCAGCGGTGAGGTCTCCAGCCCTCCCCCTCCAACTGGCGGCTCCGGGTCTGGCAGCGGTGAGGTCTCCAGCCCTCCCCCTCCCACTGGTGGCTCCGGCAGCGGTGAGGTCTCCAGCCCTCCCCCTCCCACCGGCGGCTCAGGCTCTGGCAGCAGTGAGGTATCCAGCCCTCCCCCTCCCACCAGCGGCTCAGGCTCTGGCAGCGGTGAGGCCTCCAGCCCTCCCCCTCCCACAGGTGGCTCGGGCAGCGGTGAGGAGGCTAGCCCCCCCCCTCCCAAGGGCGTCTCGTCTCCTCCACCTCCCGCCGGCGGCTCTGGCAGCGGGAGTGGCGAGCTCTTCTCCCCACCTCCCGAAGGCGGCTCTGGAAGCGGGAGTGGCGAGCTCTTCTCCCCACCTCCCGAAGGCGGCTCTGGCAGTGGCAGCGGCGAGGTCTTCTCCCCTCCCCCTCCCTCTGGCGTGTCCAGTCCTCCCCCTCCTACTGAGGTCTCCAGTCCTCCCCCACCTGCGGACGAGCCATATGTGTGGCAGCTGCAGGTGCCCGGCGAGCAGAGCTGCACCAGCCTCCTGCCTTTTGTGGACCGCGTGATCACCCATGCCAGTGCCCAGGTGGACCTCGGTGTCTTACCCCCCAAGGTGTACCTGCCCACCGCCATTGCCGGTGACGAGCCGCTGAGCTACAGCAAGAACGCTGCGTGCTGGATTGCGACTGACCTGAACACGGGCGGCAAGAGCGCGATCCTGGCGGTCGTGCTGCCCAGCCTGGCAAGCGCTGATGTCCTAGACACCGACTTCACTGACCCTGATATCACCACCTGGCTCACCAGCTTTGTGACCATCAGCTGCGGCGAGCTGTACCAGACCGAGATTGTGGAGCTCAAGGCTGTCCTGGATGCACTGGCTGGCTCCCCGCCCCACGTCACCTTCCTGGGCTGCCTGCGTGATGCCGGCTCCGGCCCCTGGGAGGACCCCCTGCCTGGCTCGGGTGTGCGATCCGTCAACCTGCCCTCCATCTGCTGCAACAGCACCCAGACCTGGGCCTTCACGCTGGCAGTGCGCTCGTCGCTCAGCTGTGATGACGCCGCACCCGGCGTCATTGACCTGCTGGCCGCCGCAGTGCCTGGGCTCAACATCCTGGACCCTAGCGAGCGCGACCCCAGCTGGACCGGCGTCCCTGACATTGACGGCTCCGAGGTCGTTGGTGACGCACGCTGCTGGAGCGCGGGCTCTGCCACTGGCCGCTATGCGCCCTACCTGATCCTGCAGTTCTTGTTCAACTCCCAAGCCGATGCGGCCGCGTACGACTCTGCAGTGCAGCAGGGCACGGCATCCCGGCTGCCACTGGCAGTGTCGCTGTTGCGTACTGTTGATGCGCCCTGCAATGCGTCCGTGGCCACGACAGTCGATGAGCTGCCCATCCAAAGCCTCTCTAGCGTGGACTGGAGCGTGAGTGGTTGCGAGCTCGAGACGGTGGCGGCCGAGCCCCTCCTAGCATCACCTCAGGCACCTGCATACGCTGTGGTTGAGGTCCCTGCTATGTGCTGCGCTCCCGTGGCATCGCCTCCCCCTCCTGTTGTTAAGGCCAGCCCTCCCCCGCCCACTGGTGGCTCTGGCTCCGGCTCCGGCAGTGGTGAGGTCCCCAGCCCTCCCCCTCCCACCGGCGGCTCAGGCTCTGGCAGTGGCGAGGTCTCCTCCCCTCCCCCTCCCACCGGCGGCTCAGGCTCTGGCAGTGGTGAGGTCTCCTCCCCTCCCCCTCCGACTGGCGGCTCTGGGTCTGGCAGTGGTGAGGTGTCGTCCCCTCCCCCTCCTGTTGAGGTTTTCAGCCCTCCCCCTCCCACCGGCGGCTCAGGTTCTGGCAGTGGCGAGGTCTCCTCCCCTCCTCCGACTGGCGGCTCTGGGTCTGGCAGCGGTGAGCTCTTCTCCCCTCCCCCTCCTGTTGAGGTCTTCAGCCCTCCCCCTCCCACCGGCGGCTCAGGCTCTGGCAGCGGTGAGGTCTCCAGCCCTCCTCCTCCGACTGGCGGCTCTGGGTCTGGCAGTGGTGAGGTCTCCTCCCCTCCCCCTCCGACTGGCGGCTCTGGGTCTGGCAGTGGTGAGGTCGCCTCCCCTCCCCCTCCTGTTGAGGTCTTCAGCCCTCCCCCTCCCACCGGCGGCTCAGGCTCTGGCAGCGGTGAGGTCTCCAGCCCTCCTCCTCCCGCAGTGACCTACGTGTGGTTCAAGCTGCGCCTCGTGTCCCCCTTGGAGTGTGATGCCGTGTCCGCGGCGCTGGTGAACTCCTTGAATTCTACCGGCTTCCTCGGCGATGTGCTGAACCCTTTCACTCCCGACCCCTCCCTGGAGCTGAATGTGTACGGGGACCTGGTGATCTGCGACCCCTACATGGCACCTGGCCGCAAGCTCCTGTTTGATGCGACGGAGCTGGAGCTGACCGTGCTCTTCACAACCAACAACAAGGCGCTGGACTATGCGATTGCACTGCTGAGCGGCGGCGCAGTTCCTCTTCTCGCGGAGGCCCAGACACCATGCGGGTCCGTCACCTACTACAGCATCACGGCTCCGGACGAGGGTGCCACTGATGTGTGGTACTCATTTGCGTGCATTGCCGAGGCGGGCGATGCGCCTTCCCGCCAGAACATCCCCGAGCTGTGCTGCAACAGCAGCCCGCCCCCTCCCACCATCGTCGAGCAGGCGCCGCCCCCTCCCTCTGTCACTGACCAGTCACCCCCGCCCCCTGCGGACAACCTGTCGCCCCCACCCCCTGTTGCACCCTTCAACGCGCTCCTGGAGATCAAGGCCTACGCAAATGTCTCATGCGAGACAGCCGTGGACATCCTGCTCAGCTTCATCGAGATGGCTGGCGAGACGGATGTGCTGGTTGACAGCCTGTCTGCTGCCCAGCTGGCTGGGTACCTGGGCTACGCCGGCCCAGTCTCTGGCCACTCCGGCGTGGTCTGCATCCCTTCAGAGCCCACCGTGCTGGTGGCAGCATTTGAGAACGACGGCGCAGCCGACCACGTGCTGGACAAGCTGCAGGAGTCTGGTGGCATGGAGAGCTTGGCCCTGGCACTCAACGTGCGGTGCGACACCGAGGTCGCCGCGCGTGTGCTGTCCAGCACAGGCCAGGCTGGAGAGTGGTGGACCAGCACCACTGTCATCCCTGATCTGTGGATGTGCCCATGGGGCGGGGCCAACCCTGGCACTGGCTCCGATACTGGCAGTGGCAACTCTGCTGTGGCTCGCCGCCATGTCCGCCGCAACCTGCTGCATGACAACGAACCAGCTGTCATCTTCCTCGAGTCCCTGTGCTGCTTCTTCCCTGATCCTCCTCCCCC
>BDCZ01000097.1:133384-164826 GCA_001662365.1 Chlamydomonas applanata
CTGCTCGTCGCCGATGCGGGAGAGGTCCCACACCATTGCGCGCCTGTCAGCGCCGCACGAGGCCAGGATGGTCTCGTTCTTGGGGCTCCACCCGATCTGGAACACCTCGTCTGTGTGGCTCTCAAACACATGCAGACGCTGGCTCAGGTTGCGCCAGTCGTGCAGAGCCACCTGCGGCCCGGAGCAAAGTATCATGCAAGCATGCTTGCTCAGCTCAGCCGCCTGCCCTTTCCACCCCTTTTCATCACAGCCCGGGCTTGGTGGGGTGGCATGAGCTCAACCAGATGCTACATGCCCAGCGGCAGGCAATACCGTATCGTCCATGTCGGCCCACGCTAGCCAGCTTCAGAATGGAAAGAGCCCTGATGGTGGCTCACCGTCTTGTCTGCTGAGCCGGTGGCCAGGATGTGTGGGTTCAGGGGGTTGAAGGCGATGCAGTTGACCTCAGCCACATGCGCCTCTGACGCAGACAGCACGCCTGCACCAGGCAGGAGGGGGCGGGCGGCGTGTGGGTGTGGAAACACGATAAAGGTCCGAATGCGGAAAACAGTGGGTGCTCAAGCACAACCGACGCAAATGCACAGCCCAATGCAGCCACCACGCCCCCGACCCATCGGCATGGCACACAAGAACCACCCAACGCCCAGAAAATGCAGACGCACCGCGGCGCATGCCCTCCAAAGCATGAGCCCGGCCCCATGCTGTGCTGCCCACCCATGGCTGCCTACTCCTTCTGCCTCCTGAGCTGGACAGCCCACACAACACCTGAAAGTTGTATTCGCTGATGGGAGAGAGAACACGCACATACCCTGGCCAGGAGGGCGGCGGGTGTCCCACAGGATGAGATGCTTGTCGTCGCCTACTGACCCAAATACGTTGGCGTGGTGGCAATGCCATGCGACGTCCTGCTCGAGTAAAAATGCATGGTCAGACACGCGCATGTGAGTGGCACTGGGGTAGACGCGGCTCACCATGCAGAAACAGGCAGACATGTGACACGTACGACCAGCCAGTGAGGTCGCAGCAGCAGCCCCAGCACGATCAAATGCCTAGCCGTAGGGTCCTGTGGCTGCCCTGGGTACCCCTTGGCCGGCTCAGCCCTGCACACGCACCTCAACCACCCCCTGGTGCTCCCGGAAGATTGACAGCGCCTGTATGCTCTGCAGCGCCAATGAGAACACGAAGTCTGCCGTCAGCTGTTGAGGGTGAGTGGCGCACGTGACATGCAGGTTTCCACGGCACTACTTCATCACATGCAGACCCTCCATGCGTGCATGCATGCCGCATGGCACGCACCCTGTTGGGCCCCTGAGCGCCACCAATGTCCCATAGGCAGATCTGTGCATCATCTGACCCAGACAGCAGGTAGTTCTTCTGGTGGGGTGACCATGCGAGGCCGTAGCCCTCTGTTTGATGCCCTTTGAGCACCAGGTCTGGCTTGCATTTCCCATCTGAAGCTGGCTTGCTGGGGTGCTTGCTGTAATCAAAGACGTACACGTCCGCGCTGACTGTCTTGGTGGCAATGAAGAAGGGGTCCTGGGGCATGTGGCGCGCACGGTTGACCTCGCCATCGTGGTTGATCATCTGGGTGATTTTCACCTTGCCATGCGAGCTGCTGAACCCTCCAACTTCGCCCTTCTCGTCCTCGTACTGGCGCGCATCCAGCTCCGTGTCCTCCAGCGGCAGCTGCACGTCTGCAATCATCAGGTAGTTCTGCTCATTCTCGGACGTATGCGTCCCCAAGATGAGCTTCTGCTTGGACAAGTCCTTGCCCTCCCCCACTTGCTTCTCCTGCGGGCATCGTAGCACAGCACGCCCCAAGGTGCTTCGGACAGCTGACAGGCGCCAGCTGACGCCCCAACCTTTCCCGGCGTGTCGGCTCAGCAGACATAGTGCATAAGGCAGTGTTCCCCATAAACAGCAGCAGCTGGGCACCCACCGGGAGCCACTGGATGGTCAGGCTGGGCCATTCAAGCGCGTGGGTGATCACCAGATCTGCGCGCAAACGTATACGTAAGCATCAGAAATACCATGCCAGGGCCTGGGGCCCCCAAGCAACGCAAGGGTTGGAAGAAATGTGCCTATTGACACGGGGGGGCCGACTCACCGTATAGGAACGGCGTATTCTTCTTCCAAATCTTATACTCCTCGTTAATCAGCCGCTCCTCCACCTCATCTGAATGCAATTGAAACAAGTGCACACCGACTGTTTCAGCGCCGACTGCTGTGATCAAGATAATAACGAAGCTAAGCTTGATGCGGTTGCGTTTGCAGGCCTGTGCTGCGCCATGCCCCTCAACTAAACTGACCAGCATACTCTTCCTCGTTGCCCATCTTAAGTGACTGCCCAGCTGCAACCCTTAACCTTTCAGCGTGCGCCCAAACCTTCTTCTTGCCCACTCTTCGGGGCACAATTTCACTCATGTTGCATTATTACCACGATGTACCTGCAACGTGGCAATGGCGTGGTCTGGGACCCAGGCGTCTACACAAGAACTGAAGCTGTCAGTGGCCACGGTGATCTGCACCGTGTCAGCTGACCATCAGGGCTTGCTGTAGCCATGGCTGAAGAGGAGGCCACGCTGCAGGAGCCCCTGCTGCATGCCAGCACGGAGGATGAGGTGCAGCTGCTCAGACAGCAGGATGCCGCCAGGAAGAAGCTTGCAGCACTTGATGTTCATTACACGGACTTGGTCAAGGTGCGCGATCATGTGCCACATGGCTGCTGCCTTGAAACACGCTGATTGGGAGCAGATACCATTCACGCGCAAAGCCACCACCTTGCCTGGACAATGGAGAATACACGCATGACTTGCACATGCGTGCCAGGGATCGACAGCTGCGCCATGCAAACCTGCGGCCCATGCAACGCACCGCAGGGCATGGCAGCTCAGGGCAAGCTGGCGTGGCCTGTGGTGCTGCAGTTTGTGGCCAACTACGCCATCTCAGTCATTTCGTTAGCGTTCGTTGGGCACCTTGGGAAGATTGAGCTGGCGGCAGCGGCCATGGGAAGCTCGTTCGTGAACATCCTGGCCCGCACAGTTATCATGGGGTTGTGTGGCGCACAGGACACACAGGCATCTCAGGTAGAAATCTTCCCAGGCGCCCTGCACACATTCTCAGGCCACCTGCACCAACCATGGGCACTGACACACTACTGCCTCGAGCAATGCACACGGTATCGTCAGACGGGTGTTGCACATACACAGGTACAGCAGCTGGGTCTTGGGGAGGCGGGGTTGGGGGTTGGGATTTGCACCACCCCGCCAAGTCGATGGCGCACCTGTCACTTACTCTAACTGCATCCACGCTGTGTCTGGTCTCCGCTGCTCATCCCCATGTGCAGGCATTTGGTGCAGGTAACCTTCCTGAGCTTGGGCCCATCTTTCAGCGTACAGTTGTCTTCCTGTGGGTGCATGCCATCCCGTTGACGGCGCTGCTGCTAGCCGCACCGCGGCTCCTTGCACAAAAGGCAAGCACACCAATTGTGGCAGATGCTGCATACTCGGCTGCTTTTACAACGCCCCGGCTGATCGCTATGTGCACTCACCATTGGTGGCTTTGCCTGGCATGGCCTTCAGCCGTTGTGGCTGCCTTCTGCTTCGTGGACAGCCCCCGGTCTGGCTCCTTGTGATGTCATGACCAGCACAAACCACTTCATACAGGAACCTCTGCGCTACATCCTGACACATGTTCCGAACCAAAGATGTTGGCATGCCCTGATGTGAACCATGTCCAAAGCAGCATGGTTCGCAGCCCTTGCTCACGCATACATATATTTGTGCACGTTGGAACCCGTGTTGTGCAGGAAGGGGATGAGATGTTGGCGGAGATGGCATTGCGCTACCTGGTGTACCTCATGCCATGCGTGTGGCTAGACTGCGTGGGACGGTGCGGCACCTAACATGTGAATGCGAGCCTGAACTTGAGGCAGCATGCTATGGTATCTATATATCTATATCTATATCTATATATGTGAATTATGTACCACATGTTGCGCAGTGTTAGAACACAACGCCAAACTCGATCGAGCTTGCTGAGGTGCCGTGTGTGCATGCACACCAGCAGGCCGCTTAACGGCATCCTCGTGGCACAACGCATTACGAGGCCCCAGGCGGTCGTGTCAATGCTGATCGTGCCGATGCACGTGGCGACCAACTGGCTGTTCATCCACAAGCTGCAGGTGTGTGTTGAGGCCGGGCCCGTGTGTCAAGCGCTGCATCATCTTGGGCGCGCAGCCTCAGTGTCTTGGGCGCACAGAATCCTGAGCAGGTGGTGGCACGTGCCCCTGTTGGTGAACCTGGGGCAGGGTGTGGTGTGCAGGCAAACGAGAGCGCTGGGACGCTGCTTGACTGCTCCGAAACCTGGCCCGTTCACATCCACCCCTGCAGATGGGCTTTGTGGGAGCTGCAATGTCCCTTGTGGCTGCCAGCGTCTACAACATCACCTTGACTGCGGCCTATGTATGGGCTGCGGGCCTGTCGCGGCGCGTGTGGGGCGTGCTCACGCTGCGCATGTTCCAAGGCTGGAAAGAGTTTGCCAAGCTTGCGTACCCCGCATGTCTCATGCGGGTGGCTGAGAGCTTGGGGTTCAGCCTCATGACCCTGCTGTCAGGTATGCCCAGCTGATGATAGCATGCTTGGCATGCATGGCGATGATTGTGGCCGTGCCCATGTCCAGCCGTCCGTGTCCACCTGCCTTAGTGCATGCGAGCCAGTGCTGCAGCCGTGCGCCACACTCCACACCACAAGAATCTTGCTAATCCTGCCTCGCGGCAGGCATCCATGCGCCATGATGGGCGTACGATGTAACCAACACACACACACTCCACACTCCACACCCGTGTTGGGTGCCTGCCTTCCGCTGCACGTTGCTGCCTTGCGCCTGCCCACTGTGTGCCACCAACTGCACGAGGCAGGCTACTGCTGGATGGATGGTTCTCTGCATCAAGGATGCTCTGGGGCTTGATGGAAGGCGTCCTGGGGTAATGACCAGAGCTGATCTTCTGATCTACTGCATGCTGGCCCTGCCTGTGATGCTGCAGGTCTGCTGCCCGATCCTGAGACCGCTGTGGCTGCGATTAGTGTGGCGTTCAACATCTATGGCATCCTGTACATGGGCTTTGCAGCAGTGGGCATCACTGCCTCAGCGATGGTTGGGAATGCGCTTGGCCTAGGTGCGGCTGAGGCTCTGTGCCTGCGTTGGCACATGTATCAGGTGTCACATATCAGGCTCTTGAGGGCGGTTCTCCGTCGCACTCGGCCGAGCACAGAACACAATCAGTTGCTTCCTGCTTGTTTAGGCACTGACGCTCGGCAGCTGCAGCCCAAACCCACACACCATGTTTGGTGTCCCGATGACTGCTTTTCGGCATGCCATGCATCGCCTCCTCTCACCACACTAGCCATGCTACCCATTGTGTGATGCAGGAGATGGTCTACGCGCCAAGATCGCGTCACTGTCTGCACTCGCATGGGGACCTCTGCTGTGGGTCTTTGTGGCAGTGCTGTTGATTGAGCCCCACTCCCAGGCTGCCCTGATGGCCGTCTTCACAGATGGGTCAGACCCTCAGCTGCTGTTGCACCTGCAGCGGCTGCTGTACATTGTGGTAGTGCTGGAGTTGATGGATGGGCTACAGTGCATCATGACAGGCGTAATCACGGTGCGGTCTCATTGCGTGCAGCCCTGCTGAAACTAATCTCTGATGGAGCATGTGCAGCTGTTGGTTGTGGTAGCCATGCAGCTGACACAGGCCCGGGTAACAGCCGTAGCATCAGGACATGAACTACACCCCGCCGCCCGTCCTGCACAGCATGGTCCTTTGCCTAGCTGACCCCCCACGGCCTCAAAACATGCTCTTGGTTGGGTGCTCATGACAGTCGATGATGCCTCGGCCACCTACCTCTGTCGTCTGTGTGTTCTGCACAGGGCGCGGGCAAGCAGCGGCACGGTGCAGTTATCAACCTGGTAGCATTCTATGTCGTCGCCATACCCACGGCCATCGCTCTGGGCTTCTGGGCCCAGCTGGGCGTGGAGGGCATGTACATGTAGGTTAGCCATCCGCTCTTCCACTGAATCTGCCACCCTGGGTCTCATGCTATGGTCATATGCTTGGATTATACCTGGATACCCAAGTGTGCCCCTTCAACTTGTCCTGCCTACTTGCATGTGTTTGTGGCTGCAGTGGCATGTCCCTGGGGCCGCTCACACAGGCGTTGTGCTACGGTTACATCATAGCTCGGACACAGTGGGCTGAGGAGGCGGCGGCAGCAGCCCGCAAGCAGGCCGCCTCATGCGCACGAAGCAGTGCGGTGGCTGTGCATGCGACAGCTGGCACGACAGCTGGCCCCGCTGCACGTCGTTGACACTGCATAGAAGGCAGGGTATGAGAAGGGAGGTAAAGAAGACATGCACAGAGAGCATGGTCCGAGAAGGGAGGTGGGATGTTTTTAAACTTGGAAGCAGGGTTGGAAGAGATACGGGGACGCGATCTGAGGTGCTGTGGTCATGAACAGTTCCAACAGCGGCATGGGGTAAGTATTGGGCTGTGGCCATGGAGACCCAGGTACTTTCATTATTTCACTTGATGGATGGCCGTGGAGTGCCCTCAATAAAATGACTTGAGCACGCACAGGGTGCAGATGCATCATGGGCATCCCTCCATTAGCACCCATGTGCATGTGGTGTGCATAGGAAGGTGAAGAAGGACAGGTATGGATGAGGTGAGGATCGGAGGGACGCTGAATGTGATGTCACGCCTGCGAACCCCACGGTTATGTAAGCCGAAGGCACGGACCATTCTCATACCTTCCCAGAGCAGAGATCACGCAGGTACTCTACCACTATGCAGCTTTCTTCCGCCATTCGCGCGTCCCCCCTACACCGCGTGCGCCCATGCAGCGGTGCGCTGCCTTCGGGGGCGCTGCCCATGTGCCCCCTGGGCAGTGCTCGCATGCGGCGTGTGCCTCCTGCTATGAACCTACCCAGAGCCTTCCGTGAGGATAAGGCGGCAGGGGAGCGCAACACTGGGCCAGACCTGGCACGCGCCGAGGCACAGGCTGAGTTTGACGCGCAGGAGAAAGTGAGGCTGGCGATCCAGCAGCTGCAGGTGAGTTTGGAGGGCTGCTAGATGCCAGCATAAGGTGTTACAGCAGGGAGCTGAGGGACGGTGTCAGAGGGTCCTGAAACACTGATGCAGCTACTCCTTTTGGGCCCCTGTGCGCGTGGGGGGGAGAGATGGGGCCATGCATGCGTGCGTCGGGGCGGGTGCACAGGGAAGGGGCTAGCATGGGATGGGCTGATGCAGCTGTGCGGCCCCTTGGCCCCAGGCACCACAGCCCCGTCATCCCCTACTCTGCATGTAGGCTTGCTGCGACAGGCTGCGGCTTCTTGCATACCCCAGGGGCCCAACACCAGGGATCATACCAACATGCCAGCTCCCTGCCATGCCCCTGCATGTTAGTCATGGCCTCGGGCCCTGCTGCTGCCGCCCTGCTGCTGACTGAACCTGCTGACCCTGGTTGGCTTGGCAAAACCTGTGCTGGCTGGCGCGCAGGAGAAGTGGGAGGCTGTGGAGGACAAGCGTACCTCTCTGGCAGCAGTGGCTGGTGTTGTGGTCGGCGCATGGCTGTCTGGGAACGTACTCGGTGCCCTAGACCGCGTCCCACTCATCCCTGACATCTTCAAGTTCGTGGGACTCGTCTACTCTGCGCGGTTCTTCTGGCGGTGCGTGCTGCTTTCAAGCTCAAAGCCTGAGCCTTGCCCTCCTTCGGCCCCATGCATGCATGGATTGCATGGCAAGCCGCATGCGGCGCTTGACACTTTGGCTTGGGACTGCAAGGGGCAGGCAGGGAAGGAATGTACAGTGCATGCTGCACGGGCTGGTGGTTTGCACCCAGCCGTGTGTCTAGTGGCCCTCCATTTGCTTACGCAGTGTGCTCGGCGCACAGTTCACAGGCAGCAGCACAGCATGGTCGCGTGCACATAAACTGCGCATAACAGGTCTCTCAAAAGCCTGGCTGCTGCATTCCAGTGTCTTATTTTTCAGGTTATGTACCTCACGCTGGCTTCTGCACTGGCTTGTGAACCTGAATGCGACCTCCTACTGCCTTCTTCGGGTCCCCACTCCCCGCAGCTACGTATTGTTCAAGGCAGGCCGTGATGAACTGCGCACCGACGTGAGCCTGCTGTACATGAAGCTTAGGGACTCAATTGAGGGTAGGTCACACACTCACCCTACCTGTACTGCCTGTACTGTGTGGCTGTGCTGCTCATTTCTGGGTACAGATAGGGCCAACTTGCCTGCTTGCATTCAACTCTCTACTGCCTGATGCTTCCCAAAGCGCCTAATGATGGCACAATCTCGTTGTGTGAGAGTCGCAGCAGGGCTTAAACCCACTGTGTTCCTTGATCCAAGGCCTAGGATCTGGGACTCCCTTGCCTTCCTGACCATCCTTCCTGACCATGAATCAACATGCGTAAGGGACTCACTTTTTGAATGCTGGCCTCATGCAGGGGATGTGAAGCTCAACACAAGCATCTATGACGAGGAAGACACCAACCCGGGTGCCCCTCCAATCACAAACCTGACAAGCACACCGCCCACCAGGCCTGATAATGGGGACAGTACACGTGCCCTGGGTGAGGGTGGAGTGGCTCCATTGCTTGAACACCATCATCTATGCATGATCTGCTATAGCACCATCATCCATGCATGATCTGCTCGTCATAGTGCTAGGCAGAGTGTGTGCAGATGAGCAGTGTGGTCAGCAGCTGTGTCCAGCACATGGTTACCTGCACACGCTGTACCAATTCTTAAAAGTGTGTGCTGTGCACACCGCAGGGGGCAATGGTGCCGCACCTGGGCCAGCACAGCAGGAGGCTGCGCGCAAGGTGGGCAGCACTGGCCCACGTGCTGTTGATCAGTCCTCCAGTGAGTAAGGAGCAAAGAGTGAGTGGCTTCATCGTCTTCTTGGCCTCGTCTGCATCTGCTGCTCGTTCTTAGCCTCGCATCAAACAGGCATGCTGATTGTAGGGATCACACGGCGTGTCACAAAACAAATGTGCATAGTATCTGTTAGTTCTTGCCGAGGTGTGCTCGGACTGCCATGTTGCCACATGCCCCTGATGCTAATCCAGCTCCTCTGCACTGCTGTTGTGCTCGATCCAATTGTAGCCGCCCAAGCCCTGAGCCAAGGCGCTGCCAGGGCTGACTTGCCTTTGATCGAGGTAGCCACTGCTGCAGTACTTGGCGCACAGCCTGATTGGCCAGTATTGCTACCACAGGGTGTAGTACAGGGTCTGGGGCATGTTGCAGGCAGTGCTACCAGTGCCACGGCTGGGCCTGCAGGGATGGATCTGGGTCTGCGTCTGACAGATGATGAACTGGTGGAAGGTGATGTGGAAGCTGGGGCTGGTGAGGAGGCAGGGGCCGAGGGAGAGGTGGGTGTACCAAGCACATACAGGGATACTGAGGCAGTGGCTGAGCTGAAAGGGGGAAGTGCTGGGTCTGGGGCAGAGGAGGGCATCACTCCAAGTGGCCCTGGGGATGAAGTTCTCATGGGTGGTTGGTGGGATGTGGCAAGTATCACGGCAGCGGCAGAGGAGGGGGCAGGCGATGAGGCTGCGGGGGCTGATGGTGCTCACCTCATGGAGGACGTTGTGGGTGGGGAAGCAGGTGCATCAGGCATGTCAAGGACTGATGCTGGAGACTTGACCTCCTCAGCTGGCAGCAGGGCTGAGGATGTGCAGGGCCAGGTGGAAGGAGAGCAAGCACAGGCACAGGCGCATGGGGGGGCACAGGCACAGCACGAGGAAGATACTGGGTGCACACAGCAGCAGCAGCAGCAGCCGCTGTGTGATGATTGGGGCTGTGGTGATGCATCTTCATGGGAGGATGAGCCTGAGGGGCAGCAGGCTAAGAAGCCCAGTGCTTGAAGTGTGAGGGTGTCACTGGGCAATGGCTTTGTTCCATGCCATGCGTCAGTCCCCCGTGCTGAAGATTTTCCGGACAGTGGTGTTGTAGCAAGCACGTATAACAATGTACACACGTATGACAGAACAATGCGGGATAGGCATGCCTTTTGATGCACATGGAACATGAGACAAAGTGAAGGAACTGGCCAGCTCGGTTATGATTATTGCATGAGCTGCAAAGTTGTGAGCATCCTGCTGTTGGGCAGGTGATGCTGTGTAATGGTTGGTATTACAAATCAGTACGACCGTGAATGTGCCCCCATCAACCTTTGTTTCCCAGGCCCCAGGCAGTCTGCAACCCGGTCATGCCGGATGCTCCCCACAAATACACACCATCACACATCAGCAGCCTCAGCTGGAGTTGGTGGCCCAAACAGGCGACCCCCCTCATCCTCATCCACCCATGCTCGCCAGGACCCAAACTCCCATGCCTCCCAAGCTGCCTCGCCCAGCTCCAGCTCCTCAGGAGTCAGCAGACATGCGTCCAGACCCTCACGCAGAGCTGCACCTGCCAAGGTAAGGGGGATGGAAGTGTAAATGTGTCAAGCAGCCATGATCATGAGCATTGGGATTGGGCACGGTTGCTACAGGCAAGCAGCAAGCCCATGACCGGAAATCGGGCTCAAACTTCAAAAAGGTTGAAAGGTACAACAGGATCTCTGGGTAACACCACAGTCACCCACCACATTCTACAGTGTTGCATTGCACACTGCGCTGCCGGCAGAAACCGGCCAGCACGCACACCAGACGATGTAACCAACACGCCACACACCACCTACCGTCCAGCTGCTGCCCGATCAGCACCAGGCTTTGCTTGCGGTCACCCCAGCGGGCGTCCCAGCCATCACGCGCCCCCTGCTCCGGCCATGCACCTGGCGGCAGCATGCTGGCCAGCCACCTGCCGAAGGGCCTGATACTGGCAGAGACACCAGCCAATGACCACTCCCACGCCACCTGGGGTAAGCTGGCGACCCACAGGAAGCCCTTTGCCCGTAGCACATGTGGCAGGCTGCACCGAGATGAATCTGGTGGTGGTGTACCGTTCGTGTGCTTCTGCAGCCCCTCTGTCTTTGGGACAGCCATAGCGTGCGGCACGCCGTGCAGCCCTTGGTCACCATTGCCAATCGTTGTCCCATGGCACCCGCTGTCACATGCACGTGTGTGAGCCTTCAGCTCCGACTGCTGAGCTGCAGGCCTGTGAGATGCAGCCCCTCCTTGGCCCTCCTCGCCCTCGCCATCGAGAGGGGCAATGCTGTTCAGCCACGCCAACAGCCGGCCTGGGTGGAAGGGGGCCCGTGCCTCATACACCACACTGTTGATGTGGTACGCCTCTGTCTCTGGCACATGACCCTCCCCCTCTTCTCCACCCAGCAGCAGCTTCACACTCTTACGTGGCGGTGGACGTCCCGCAACAGTGTGACCTATTGTGGCTGCGGCCTCTGCACCTGCCGCTGCAGCATGGCCGTTCTGAGCCCCTGCCACAGATCCGCCATCAGCCATCACAGCCCCAAGCTCCTGCTGCCAGCGTGCTGACTGCAGCGCAGCGTCCAGGCTGAATGTGTGCGTGTTTGTGACGTCCAAGGAGGCAACTGCGCACCGCACCGCCCGCAGCACGCGCGCTCCTGGATTCAGGGCACGCACCACCGCCTCCACCTCCTCCACGATGCTGCTTCCACCCAAACTACTGCTGTCCTTCATGCTACTGCCATCCATGCTACTGCCGTCTCCCAGCACGCTGCTGCTGCTACACTGTACTGCATCCAACTTGTTGAGCACTACTACATTGGCAAACTCCACCTGTTCAGCTAGTAGCTCTGCCAGAGGTCGTGCATCCTCTGCATCCAGCTCCACACCACCTGCACCTGCCAGAAGCCAGGACCAGGAGACAGTTCCTGTCACATGGCATGCCGCATGACGTGTGATGCACCATTGAATCTGTTGACAGCAAACGGTCACAGACCAGGCACTAGCGGCACCAGTGACAGCTGTAACAGCAGGGTTTAGGGTTTAGGGTTTAGGGTTTAGGATTTAGGGTTTTAGGGTTTAGAGTTAGGGTTAGGGTTAGGGTTAGGGTTTAGGGTTAGGGTACCAGCCGGCGGCAGCAGCTGTACACATTGCAGGCCCACTCCTAGCGCCTCCTAGTACCAAGACATTCACCCCCAGCGCCAGGCATTTTCATGCATTTCGTCACTGACCTGCTGCGGTGTTTGCAGGGGTACTCAAGAGGGATGCAAACCGAGCCGTGTCCACGACAGTCACACATGTGTCCAGCCGCACGTAGTCCTGTGCAGGCAAGAGGGCAAAACGCAGGTAGCAGTCTTTACCCAACCTGTGTGTTCCCGCGAATCTGACCACCTTGCAGATGCAGGTCCAGGCGCAGACTCAGGCGCAGGCGCAGGCGCAGGTGATGCATGCCAGGTAACACACCTCCAGACCCCGGCCCCTGCTGTCTGTCGCAACTAGAGCGCCCGCGATCGGCCCTGGTGCCCCAACACCGGTTGCCTCGATCAGCAGGTAGCCAACATCTGGGTGCTGTGCCAGCAGCTTGGCAACTGCCTGCATGTAAAGTGTGACGTAAGGATGTACAACTCTGGCATGCAGGTGTATAAAAGACAGTGGCGGATGGATGATGACGCAATGATGACATGGCACCTGCGCACGCATGGGGCACGCATGTGGGGCACAGCATGGTTGCATGTCAGCATGGATCAGCTGGACGTGCCATGCGGCCATGCACCTACCACCACTAGCTCTCCTTTGAGGCCACAGCAGATGCAGCCATTGCTGAGCTCCACCACCTGCATGCTGCTGCCATGGCCTGCGTTTGGGGCTGCAGTGGCTGCAGCTGGCTGCATCCCTGGCTCTGGCTGTGCCTGTCTGCGCAAGAGGTCAGCATCCACGTTCACGGACGCCAGATCGTTCACGATCACTGCCACACGAGAACCACAAGACCCGGCCGTGCCTGCACTCCCTGCGCCTTCAGCCGGGTGTGCCGCTCCACCCATCGTGCGCAGCAGGTGTGCCAGGAGTGTAGTCTTTCCAGCTCCTAGGAAGCCAGAGACACAAGTGATGGGCACCCGGCACCCATCTTCCTGCTGCCCAGGGATCCACCCTCGTGCTGCTGCTGCATCATCCAACAGGGCGACTGCCAGAGCCAGCACGTCCTCACCCGACGCTCCACTCTTCTCATGCCCTGCCTGGGTGATTCCTTCCTGCTGCCCAGCATGCACTGGCATCGTTGAAGCGCCTGGCAGGTCGATCCCATATGCAGCAGCAGCTGCAGCTAGGCGGCGCCTCTTCCTGGCCGCACGGCTGCGTGCATGTGCTGCTGCAGCTTCTGCCACTACTTCCCGTGCTGCCTGCAGCTCGGCAAGTGCACCAACACCAATGCTCCCAGCAGCTGGCCCAAGGGGTCTGCTGGCAGCGTCTGTGCCAGTGTGATCATTATGAGCTGAGGCAGGTGCATGGCTACTGCATGCGCTGAGCCCGTCATCAAGGGCATGCAGCGCCTCATTGTATCGGTGCATGCCACACAGCGCGTTTGCCAGCCGGATGTATGGCTTGGGCCAGTACGGGTCCTGCACAGCAGGGTCGCGTGAGTTGATGTTACCAGGCCTTGTGCTTGCAGTTGGGATCAGCACCACCCCGCCGCCTGCATGCATGGCGCACAGCACGACTGCATGGGGACCATGCGTCCTTGCCATACATGTGCGTACCATGCGCAGGCTAAGCTTGGCGTCCACCATGCTGCTCACAAAGCTGCCAGCGGCACATGATGCTGCTGACCGGTTGGCGTACAGCACAGATGTAAGGTGACGGTCTACGGCATCATCCACGAGCTTGATGGCAGCAGTGAACAGCTTAGCAGCATCCTCATATCGACCTGAATGATTTGCGGGATCACAAAACGCCAGACCCCATGTAAAAACTACGGCGAAATTAAAATGATCGGTGCGTTTGGCAGCAGTAGGCATGCTGCACCACAACAAACCTGCTGCAAAAGCTTCACCGCCACGATGCTTCAGCGTGGCAATATCCATCGCATGCCACAAATGTTAGAATACTGTTACTTACTGAGCCGACATTATGAAACGATTTCAAGATCGGATCTGCCATGTTCTGATGAGGGTTTAGGGCTCACATCATGAATCATGTGACTCAGTATCCTATGTCCAGTGTATATCTACAGTATACTCAATATACAGCTGAAGGCGGCCAAGGAAGGCAGCGGGCAGCTGAGTATTGCAGCTCAGTTGTGCACATGCAACACAATGT
Source organism: Chlamydomonas applanata (assembly GCA_001662365.1). Classification (NCBI taxonomy): domain Eukaryota; kingdom Viridiplantae; phylum Chlorophyta; class Chlorophyceae; order Chlamydomonadales; family Chlamydomonadaceae; genus Chlamydomonas; species Chlamydomonas applanata. Next base: position 147,635 of record BDCZ01000097.1, read on the forward strand.
TCAGCGGGCGTGTGGTGAACAATATTCAGCGGGAGTGTCATGCGCAACTACACAGGCACATTTTGCACACCATGTGCTGATCCCCTGAAGCGCAATCTGTACTATAAAGCCTGTCATGTACGTCATGTACCACGATTCAAGAGGGCACTGATCACGCTGGACAGCGTGGGCAGCCTGGGTGTCTGGCGTCTGGCCAACTTCTGTGCGGCGTAAGCGCTGGGCCAAGCAGACGTGTAAGACACCGGCCTACCACCAATGTCTTCAGACAGGAAACATACGTACGAGTGTTGACCTTTGACTGGGCGGATGGGGCTGGTCTCGCACAGGGCTCCCAAGAGTCCCACCGATACACCCACCTTGTCCCTCACTTGCAATCACATCCCTCAACCTCTCTAGTTTACCCTCTCCATCTGAACCAGCCACATCATGTGGCGGGCTTTGCCTTTTGCACCCTGTTCACCTCCCTACCCACATGGTGCACTACTCTCCCTTCTACCAGGTCCTCCTCGACCTTGCGCCTGTGCATTAGCGCTACCCCTTTTTTTTCGGTGTGCGCTGTGCTCTTCCCTGTGTAACCTTAACCTTAACCCCTTGGCTTACTGCCTGTTTGCAGCTGCGTCCCACGACATGACCACAGAGTGCTCAAGCAGCTGCTCAACAGGGGTTTGATTGCATGGGTTGGTGCGCAGGCACTTGCTCAAGAAGCCGAGGGCCCAGAAGATGCGTTGGTGGGCGTGGCAGGCTGTGTGTTGTGTTTGTGATCTTTGACTCCTTGGCTGTCACTAGCTGACCAAAGATCCTGCCTGCCCACCCACCTGCTGCGCCCAAGCTAAACGCGATGTTCAATGCAGAATTTAACGGTCGCAGCAGCACGCTGGATCGACCAGCAGAGGGACTTTATTGGGGTGTGAGCCCACACTGCTGGCAAAAAAGGTCACGCGGACACAGTAGCGAATCCGGCTGCCAGCTATCCACGAATATAACTCATGGATAGCATCAAGCTCATCGCAGCATCGACCAGCGCAAGGCACCTCCACGTTGATTTGCGACCTTGACGTGTCGGGCCATATTTGAGCTATGCGCACCTCTCAGCTCAAGTTCATAACTGCAGCCTATCTTCTCGTGCTTTTGGTGAGAATCTGTCATCAACGTGTACCCCCTCTCAACGCACAGACAGCACTGGAAGGCAGAAACACCCTCCTGACCTAGCGTTTATTTCATGCCCGGCGCACTCAAGGTGGCTGACGTCGCAATCCTGCGCGCTGCTGCAGGTGGAAGGGCTGCATGGGTCAGACGGGCTACAGGAGCATGTCTCCCATGTTGTCAGCTCGCATGCAAGCTTGCATGGCCGTGCATTGCGCCAGGCCACAACCGAGCGTGTGGCAGCTGCCAAGAGCAGGGTACAAATGAGCATTGCAGACCAGAACGCTTACGCAGCTGTGGAGAATTTGCAGGTGCGAGGGTTGTAAGGCGGTGGCTGCATACAATGCCCCACCGTGCTTGCACAGCACACATACAGGTAGTTTGCTTGTGCATGCGCATGCGAGATTTGCCGAGTTCGCATGATCATCTAACGCCGGTGTTTGGGATTGCAGGTGACGCACCAGATTGTGTCACGTGCTGCACGTGTGGTGCTGGAGGCCCCCGCAGGAGCCTTCTTCTCTGACTGCTCTGCAGCAGGTATGGGGGGGTCAGCTGTTGGACCATGCAACACGCTCCCTGCCGCATCAACTGTGCTGCATCCTGACAGCTTGGCCGTGATTTGGCCAAAGGGATTGCATGTGTGCGGCTCACGTGCAGGCCCCATTCGTGATGCGCTGGCGCAGCTAGTAGGGAGGCCTGCCAGCACCGTCAGCGTGCAGTGCAATGATACAGCTACTGCTGCTGCTTCCTCGCGGTCCCTGTTACAGGTGTGCTGGGAACTGTGGGATGTATGCCACCATTATTGCCCTGCTGGCCAGCCACCCTCCTGCACCATATCGTCCGTATGTAAGAGATCAAGTCACGTGGTTTGCATTTGTACGCTGTGCTGGACTCTGCATCAGGCGTTTCACAGATGCTCTCGCTGTCTCGCATGCTGGCGCCTGCCTGCTGAGGAACTATACCGTTTTGTGCACAAACACTCACACGCATGGCTGCACCAATGCCGAGCAGGCCTCCTGCAGCGGCACAGCCGTGGTTACTATGGCACTGGACTTTGAGCTTGATGTGGAGACGGATGTTTACAAAGTGGAGGATTACGCTACAGCTCGCGCCCAGGCAGCCATGATCGAGTACACTCAGCCTGGGCAGTGCCCTGTGCATGTGCGCGCCGGTGGCACATTCAGCAATGTGGACATCACCATAGCTGTTGCTCTGCCTGCAAACATGACTGGGACAACGCAGCAGCGGTTAGATGCTCTGGGGCTGCAGCCAGCACTGACTAACTTCACCACACTGACAGGGCCGCCCTCACCGTTGTTTGGCCCCGTAATCAACTTCTTCCCTCCTTGCGAGAAGCCAGGTTCTCACTTGGAGACCAAATGGTGCGCAGTGCACGGATCTGCTCATTATATGATGCTGCTGCTCGAACTAGAAGGGTGCCACTTGCGACCTACAAGTTGTCCCTGATGCCGGGCACCGATTGTGTTTTGTTCTGGCTTCTGGGCTGTGCACAGCTGTTTTTGCCATTGTGACTGCCCGGTTCCCAAGTACCTTGTACATCATGTGCCGACTCTCCACACAGGTGGATCTGTGTGACATTCCTGGCCCTGCTGGTAGGCCTAGGCGTGGGTGCTGGCATTACGGCGGCTATCATGTACTGCGTGGCGAAGCGGGACCGTGAGCAGTCAGAGAACATTTTCATCAGCCATGGTGGTGCAGTGGCAGCTGCCACGACACAAGCCGGCAGCCGGTCAGCAGCCCCCCTGGTGGTTGCGGCAGCGGCTGCAGCAGGCGGTGGGGCAATAGCTGGGGCGAGCTCGGAGCGTCGCTCACCAGCCAAGAGCACCACTGTTGGCGCAGCAGCAGGCAGTACCATTACGTACCCACATGTGAGCGTAGGCGGTACAACCGTGAACCCGGTGTTTGCTGCGTCAGCGGGCTCTGTACCGCCTGGGACCAATCCAATGTACGAGGCGTCCGCAGCTGCTGCTGGCTCAGAGATCCATGAGCCCCGCAGCTCCAGCTCACGTCCAGGCCATCTAGACTTGCAGGGCGGCTCCCAGGCCATGCCCGGCATGAGCACATACAACCCAGTGTTCACTTCAGATGGTGCCCAGGTCTCAGTCGGGGGTGCCGCAGTGTCTGGTGGCGGGGCAGCATCTGATGGGGGCGCCGCAGCTGCCTCCACAGCTGGTGCTGTGGCCCCGTCCACGGCCTACATGAGTGTGGCTGAGGGCTCGGCTGGTGGTGCTGCACCCAGCAGCAGCCAGTACCCCGTAGTGCCAGCAGCAGGCACTGTACCTGTCAGCGGCCCTGCGGCCATATACACTGGTGGCTCCTATCCAGTGGTGTCACCTGCAGCCGCGGTGTTGGGCACCGCGGCAGAGCCTGATCAGGAGCCTGAGCTTCAGCTGGCCAGCCCAGGCAATGTGCAAATGACCCCAGGCGGGACGGTCATCTCTGCTGGTGGTGCGCTGACCAACATCCGCTCCCGCCGCATTAGCAACCTCAGTGATACCTCGTTCAAGAGCGCTGTGGAGGACGCCCCCAGCCGCACTCAGTCCCAGACTGCCCAGGGCAGCCGTCTCGCTACAGCCAGCGCAGTGAATCAGAGTGACAGTCCAGCAGGACCTGCGGCAGCAGCAGCAGCAGCGGCTGAGGTTGAGGTTGAGGATGCTGCAGCAGGCCGAGCAGGGGATGAGGGGGCGGTAGCGCCCACTGCCACCGCGCTCGCAGCACCTGCACCAAGCAGCCTTGGGGGCTCTCTGCGGATTGCCACAACGGCTGCACGCCGGGCTGAGGTGGCGTCTGCAGGCGGCGCCAGCTTCTCGTCTGCGGTGTCCTCCCAGACCCCGGTTGCCCCTCCCCCAGCTGCAGTCAGCATGGCACCAACCGCAGCACCGGCACTGGCAGTACCCAGTGCTGTGCCTGCTGCGGGCACAACAGCTGAAGGTACAGCAGCTGAAGGTACAGCCACTCAGGCACCTCGTGATGTGGATCTTCATCTGCCCCCTCCCCCAACCGCTGCCAGCATTGAAGCGCTGGGTGCAGGCACAGGTGGTGGTGCGGCAGCTGCGATTGGGGTGGGCGCAGCAGCTGCTGCAACGACAGATGGCATCGCACGCATAAGGTCTAGCAACAATGGATCAGGGGCGCGCAGCAAGGCAGGCAGCCAAGCCAGCAGCAAGCGCACATCACGCACAGGCGAGGGGCCAGCAGCTGCAGCCGCCGCTGCTGCTGCGGCAGCAGTAGCACCGCCGCCACCAATTCCTTTGGGCCGGACAGTTAGTAACGTCAGCAGTGTTTCCCGTGCGACAACTGCTTCGCGCACCGCAGCGAACATGGCAGCGAGCGCGATTGCTGCAGTCGTTGCAGCTAACCTGCCTGGTGCCAGCGCTGACCTGCTGTCCGTGTCCGGCCCTCTGCCTTTAGATTCTGCTGTTGTGGATGCTGCAGCAGTGGCAGCCCTGGAGGCCAATGCTCCCAAGACCTCTGTGCCCCAGCTGCAGCGCATCACCTCGTTTGCGCTCCAAATGAGTGAGTCAAGTGGCAGTAGCCGAGCCAGCAGCAAGCCTGCAAGCCGTGCCGGCAGCAAGCGCAGCTCCCGCACGGGTGAGGCGCCCCCTGTCACAGCACCTGCTGCTGTCGGCCGCTCAGCTAGTGGCATGAGCAGCGCGTCTCGCGCGACGACTGCGTCCAGAGCCGCCGCCAGCATGGCTGCGAGCGCCATTGCAGCCACCATCGCAGCCCACACCCCACCCGCTGAGCCGTCCACCGCACGGCAGCCGACAGCTCAAAACAACGATGGGCCGTCTGCCCCCCGAGAGCCAACATCACGGGTAATCGCTGCTCCAGAGGCCGCTGGGTTGCAGCAGAGCACCATCCACCCCCCTGTGGTGGAGGCTGCAGCCGTAGCTGAGCAGGAGGCAGGCATCCCTGCGCAGGTCACTGCAGCCAACCTGGCATCCCCACAGTTCCAGCGCCTGACATCCTTTGCCGTGCACGTGAGCGAACCCAGCACGAGCAGCGTGGCGACAACCGCATCCCGATCCATGCCAGCCTACGCCTCCACCTACCTGGAGGCGTCCGGCAGCACGCGCGTTGCCGCGATGCTGCAGCCGGTTGAGGAGAGTGAGGGCGGTGTGCTGCAGCCTCTGCGGACGCCGGCTGTGGCTGTGCCGGAGCGCACATTTGCGGCAAACCCCGCGTTCCAGCGCATCACTTCGTTTGCCATTGGCTCCTTGCCAGGCAGCGATGACTTGAATTCGCCATTGGCCAGCAGCCTTCCCTCCCGTGTTGCATCCCGTGCGGGCTCCCGCACACTGGGCAGCACGGCTGCTGTGCCTGGGGGCATGCCCATGCCTGCTGGCAGCAGCTACGCACCCAGCGCTGCAGGCGGGAACCTGGGCAGGATTTCAGCTGGCAGCCTGGCCATCAGCCAGGCAGGGGCCAGCCACTTGACCTTCTCTTCCTTCAGTTCTGTGGACTCCACGACTGTGGCACAAGCGTGGGATGTGGGCGCCCGCCTGGGCACGCTGCACCCACGTGCTCCAACCACTGGGTATTTCCATCAGGGAGAGCTGGGCCTGGGTTTGCAGGAGGCAGCTGTCAGCGTGGGCATGCCTGCTGCTGCTGTGTCGGCGGGCTGGATGCCGGCGGCGCTCACAGTGGGCGCAAGCAGTGCTGCAGCCACAGCGGGCACGGCCACAAGTGCTGGGGCTGGGGCAGGGACTGGGGCTGGGGCAAATGTTGGTACAGGCGGTGTGGGCACAGGTGGTGCGGCAAGTGCGGGCAATGCAGCAGCTGCGGGCGGTACAACAGGCACAAGCAGTGCAGCAGCCGGGTCATGGGCATCAGTTGTGTCAGGGCCAGGGCGCCCTCCTCGCAACCCTTAAAGGAGCTATGCTGCTGCTGCGTCTGGTGCTTGCATTGTGGCAGCTGGAAGGTTGACCATCGGCATGAACACGGTATGCTCTTGTTGAGGAGAGCATTGGTATGCACGGGTCCTGGGCCGTTGGAAGTGACCGGCGCGGTGCGTTTGTAAGTTACAACAATATATTCTTTCAGTTGAGGTACTCAGTGCAGGGCTATGATATGGCCAGTGCCAAGCGCTGTACTACAGCTTGATGTAGTACAGCGCCCGCACCATCTTGCATCCTTGTCTATCAGGCGGCTGCCCATCTGTGTAAAGATCTGTGCAACGGAGCAGCCTTACCATTGTCAACTTCCGGCTTGCAGCCATGTGGAAGTTGGAAGGTCCAGATGCTGCAAAGGAGCAGGAAGCGTTGCAGTTGCATTGAAGTATGCAGTAACCTCCTGCATATTATGTGCAGAGGATGAACAACCGGTGGCGGTTAATTCGTTCAGGGGCGCGTTTGGGTTGCTGGACGCTTGGGCATCAGATGCACCTGTTTGCGGCATCAGGCATACAGATAAGCGCGATTGTGCGGTTCCCAGAAGTTGCTGTGTTGCTGGAACCCTGCTGGAAGGAAAGCCGAGCGTGAAGGAGCCAGCGGGGATGACAATCAACTGAGCTCGTTTACAACAATCTTGCTTGCCCAGAGAACCAGCGCCAGCAGGAAGGTCAAAAACCATGTCCCATGGAGAATGTGTCAAGGTGGTGGTTCGCTGTCGCCCCTTGAACTCAAAGGAGACCAACGATGGCCGAGAGCGGATTGTGGAGATGGATACCCGCACGGGGGGTGTCGTGCTTAAGAACCCCAAGGCAGACGCGTCAGAGCCACCAAAGACGTTCACCTTCGATGCAGTTTATGACTGGAACTGCACCCAACACGAGATCTACGAGCAAACCGCGAAGCCTATTGTCAACAGCGTCATGCAGGGCTACAATGGTGAGCGATGTCCATATGGTGCAAAGCGTGCATGCATGACGGGTTGCAACCCTTATAAAAAGGTCACATGGCATGCATTGACCATGCCATGCAAGCGTGCCCCAATCATCGTTCACAGCATACTGGGCATGTGCATGAGCATGTCTTGTGTGTTGTGTGCCACGTGATGCAGGCACAATCTTTGCGTACGGCCAGACTGGCACTGGCAAGACGCATACGATGGATGGCGGCAACACACCAGAGCTGCAGGGCATCATCCCTCGCACCTTTGAGCACATCTTTGAAGAGGTGGAGGGCAGCAGTGGTGCACAGTGGATGGTACGTGGGATGTCTTTTCCCACAGCTACGACTCTGGCTCTGCGTATGGCTTTTGCGCTGCCTGCTGCTGGAGTTCATTTGTTGGAGTGCCGGTTTAAGCATCCTGCTTAGTATTTAATTGCCCCATGCAGCCATCGGACGTGGCGGCCCCATGCCATGATCCATGTGCACATCAGTGCCGCTGCGGGGCCCTGGCTGACTATAGCAGCCTGCTGACCAAAATGCTGGCTGCAGGTGCGCGCGTCTTTCCTGGAGATCTACAACGAAGAAGTGCGCGACCTGCTGTCCAAGGATCCCAAGAACAAGCTGGAGGTCAAAGAGCACAAGGACAGTGGCGTGTATGTCAAGGGGCTGAATGCATTCGTGGTCAAGGGCGTTCCTGAGCTGCGAAACGTGCTCGAGGTATGCAGCCCCAACTGTGGGATTTTGAATGTGGTCTTCAGTGGCCAGAGTGGAACCCAGATTCCTCAGATGTGTCATGCCTCCGCGTTCAGTTCAGCAGCCCTTGCAGCAAGATGCGTGCAGCGCAAGTGCCCAGATATGCTGTGCAAAACCAGGGGCAGGGGCTAGGCGGGCCGGCGCGGGGCACAGATCTCGCCCCACGTGGTGCTTGCTTGAACCGCCAAACAGTTGGTAGCAGGTCAGCATATTGACGTCACTATGCGACGTCACCTATTTGGGATGCTTCAGCACATCAGCATAGGCCAGCTTGTACTGGGGCAGCCTGTTATGCGTATCATGCACGTGTGTGACACTGCTGGCTGCAGGTGGGCAAGAAGAACCGCTCCGTGGGCGCAACACTGATGAACCAGGACTCGTCACGCTCTCACTCCATCTTCTGCATCACGATTGAGACGATTGACGCGAGCGCCGCCAATGTGCGTGTCATCTGGCACAGCCATCACGGCATGTGTGCATGCTGTTGGCTGTGGCCTGGCTTGCGTGCGTGCATGCGCATGTGTGCTGCATGGGCGCGGCAGCCGGCAGCACAGCAGGGGCTGTGACTGGGGTTTGGGGTGCGGTGACGGCGACAGCAGCGGAAGCATTGAGGGACGAGGTACAGCTGCTTTGTGGTGATCACCACTGCAGTTCGTCATCCACAACAGGCCACGCACCGCGTATTTGTATGTGCTGGTTGCTGCCTGGTTGCACATCGCTGGCTACTGGTCCCAAGTCCGGCATACATCTCCTTCACCTTGTCCACCAGCCACAACATCACTACATACGACATACGGTATAAAACCTGTGCTGCTATCGCCCGCAGCCAGACGCACACATCAAGGTGGGCAAGCTCAACTTGGTGGACCTGGCTGGCTCCGAGCGCCAGTCCAAGACAGGTGCCACTGGGGATCGGCTAAAGGAGGCCACCAAGATCAACCTTTCACTGTCAGCGCTGGGCAATGTGATCAGTGCACTGGTGGATGGCAAGTCTGGTCACATCCCGTACCGTGATTCCAAGCTCACACGTCTACTGCAGGTACACACCGCATGGCGTGCATGCGATCTGTGCATGTGACTGTGTGTGTTGCCCATCATGGTGGATGCGGGGTATGGATACCTGCCTAACAACTTGTGACCAAATCATGCCGTGCCGACCTGTCTGTGTGATGCTGCTGTGATCCAGTATGATAGCGATAGCGTGTGATGGCGGTGGGGCCTTGGGATATGAAGAAGGGTGTGTGTTCATGTGTGGGTGGGTGGACATGTCCAAATGCACCTGGCGCCTGCCCTTGCACCCCCACGCAATTGACTGGGCGACCGGCTGCGGCTGCACAGGACTCCTTGGGAGGTAACACCAAGACCGTGATGGTCGCCAACATGGGCCCCGCTGACTGGAACTACGATGAGTCGCTGTCCACGTTGCGGTACGCGAACCGTGCCAAGAACATCAAGAACAAGCCGCGCATCAATGAGGACCCCAAGGACGCCATGCTGCGCGAGTTCCAAGAGGAGATCGCACGCCTCAAGGCTATGCTTGAGGTACCTACCCTCATGCATGGCCGCCCCTGTCGGTTGCCACTGTTGTACCGCTACTGTACCGCTGTGATTCCGCTGTTGCACGGCTGCCGTGGCTGTTGTGCTGGTGCTGCACAGCTACGCTGGTGCTGCCGCTGCTGATGCATGTGGCCCTACTGCACACTGCTGCTATGGCCTGCACACGTACGCTAGCATGCACGCCTGCTGCTCTCGCTGCTGTGTCAATCTGTACTTGTAGATTTGTCATTGTGTGGGGGTGCAGCACGACAGCCGCATGTCATGCATGGTTGAAGCGCCTGTTAAACATTCAGGGGGGTGACTTTACATCATATTGAAACCTCAACGTTTCCAGTGGTTGCAATGTTTGCTGAAAGGTGCAAGTCTGGATCTATGGCGTGCAGGGGGAGGGCCTGGACCCCAACTACACAGTCAACGCGGATGGCACTGTGGAGAAGGTGGTCAAGGTGACCAAAGCACTGGACCCAGCGATGCTTGAGCAGGTGCGACCATGTTTTGATGTCCGCATACAGATTGCTGGCAGATTGCCACGCTGTGGCTGCTGCGCCTGTGGGTACCGCCCCTGCTGGTAGAATGGGCCTGCTGTGCACCTGCGGTTGGGGGGGGCTTGTGCTGTGCAGGCAGGCAGGAGAGACATACAGACGCTGCATCGTGCCTGAAACCTTGGAACCTCTCTCCCCGTCCCATGCCTGCTGTGTGGCGTGTGGTGCACAGCCTGCTCCAGGCACGTGCATGCAGCGGTGGACTCACAATTGTTTTTGCGTGCGTGTGCGTTGTGGGGTGGGCGCAGATGCGGCAGGAGATGGAAGCCCAGATGCGTGCGGAGCTGGCTCAGAAGCAAGGCTCGGCAGGCATCAGCGCGGAGCAGATGGCGAAGCTGAAGGAGGAGGCGGCTCAGAAGGCGCGCGAGCAGGTACGGCTGCGTGGGGGGCCCTTCCTTCAATTTGTTCAGTTGCCGTGAGCCAGGCGTCAGTACGACTGCTGGCTGCACCGTGTGCATGTGGTGGCGCATAATGAATGGCACGCGGCTGTGCAACAGAACGTGACGCCTGTGTACGCTGAATGTGTGTGCTGCGCGGCGCCCACTCGTGCAGCTCCGCCCCCACCGCATGCACACATATATCTAGATGGTACGTATATATATGTACATAACACAGGCCTCCAAGATTGAGGACGAGCGGCGGCAGGCCGAGGAGGAGGCCGCGAAGATGGCGCGCAAGCAGGCCAAGATCCAGGAGGAGGCGGCCAAGAAAGCCGAGGATGCAGAGAAGGTAAGCTCAGGGAAGGAGAGAGGAGAGGAGAAAATGCACCAGGGGGGGCCTGCACCACTGACGGGCTGCATGCCCTCCGTGCATCAGCCAAACAGCTCCTGGCTTGTACGAGCGTATGCCAATGCCCTGGAGGCCGGGTAGGCATGGAAACCTAGGTGCAGTCACAGGCTGTGGTGTAGCGCGGCGTGCTGTTCAATGTTGCGCAGCTGGCTGGCTCTTTGGGTGGGACGTGTTTTGCCATGTGCAAGGGTATGCTGCAGCCTGAGAGCGTGGCAGTGGAGTGTGAAAGCATACAGACCTCAAGCTGCATCCACACGCATGCTGCGAATGCGAGTAGCATGACAGCAACCGCTGTGTACTGCACCGCGATTGTGTTGCGTGCTGTTGTATCAACCGGTCCCAGATCCGCGCCGAAAAGGATGCGCTGGCCAAGAAGCTCAAGGCAATGGAGGGCAAAATCTTGAAGGGCGAGGCGCGGGGCGGCCTGGTGGAGGTCACACGCAAGAAGGAGGCCGAGCTGCGCAAGGTGGGAGTCCAGAGCTCATGGCACTTGCATACTGGCTTGAGTGCCGCTGACCTCACCTCACCTGCGGCTGGCCTGACCTCACCTCACCTGCGGCTGGCCTGACCTCACCTACCCTACCCTCACCGCATCTCACCGCACCTCACCCCACCTCATCTCACCTCATCTCGGACATGGTGACCTCCCATCACCTCACTTGAGTAATGCACCTCACCACACCTGACCTCACACGACCTCATGGCTCATGCCCAACAGCGCGAGGAGGAGCTGGAGCGGCGGCGGGCAGAGGAGGAGGCCAAGGAGAAGCAGATCGCCGAAATGGAGGAGGCGCAGCTGGCGCAGGAGGAGAAGTTCAGCTCGCTGACTGAGGAAGCGGAGCAGAAGACGAAGAAGCTGAAGAAGCTGTGGAAGAAGTTCCAGGTGGGGTGCAGAGCCAGGACCTGGAGCCAGGACACCAGTTCCAGAGCACAAGCATACGAGAGTTGGTTGGTGGTGGCTGGTGTGGCCGGCAAACTGTTGTATGTATGAGTATCATAGTCGTACCAGCTACCAGAAGCTGGGCCTGGGGCCTTGTGCCTTGTCCTGAGCTGCATGGCAAGGTCTGAGGCTGGACCTCCCTGGGGTCTGTGTGCGGTTTGTGGCCCCAATGGCTGTGGGCCTGCTCACACCGTGCATTGTGCGCACACAAGCCAACGGGCACATGGCAGCTGACTGGCAGTGCGCATGAGTACATGGGGCTCAACCCACCTGCACACGCTCTGAACCATCCTCTCTAAAGGCTCATGAGGCCGCACCGGCAAGCTATTGACGTTGAAGCTCCAATCCACAGCATCAGACGTCAGAGCCTCAACCCAGTACCCTGACCCTGCACCCCTGTAGGAGGTGAATGCTGAGGTGGACGACATGTACAAGGAGTTTCAGCGCGAGAAGGAGGACTTGCTGGAGTCGATCCGCATGCTTCAGGACCAGATGCAGCTCAAGGACATGGTCATTGAGGCCTTCATCCCACCGGAGGAAGTGCAGAAGGTGGGGCTGGGTGATGCGGGTGTGGATAGCGGGACATAACGTGTGATGTCATGGGGCTGAAGATTGGGCTCACGGCAGTGCGGGTTGCATGAGGGGAATGGTGGCAGCTGGAGATGTTTACAGACTGCGCACCAGGTGGCAGGCTGCGCCACAAGAATGTCGCGCACGCCTGCCAGCCTGCAGATGCATGGCCCAAGACGGGGCTGCACATGCACGTAAACATACCGCATCATGGGCCTGGGTTGCTGGCTCAACCGGTGCGGTGCATTGCGCCCGCCCCATGCACAGGTCATGCGGCGCGCTCACTGGGACGAGGAGCGCGAGGTCTGGGTGTTGGAGCGGCTGAGTGACCTCGGCAAGCGGGACACAGCGGTGCTGAAGCGGCCCGTGAGCGCAAGCGGTCAGCGCCGCCCCATGTCAGACTTTGCCAAGCTGGCCAACGCCATGGGCGACATGAACCCGCGCTTCAAGAGCGAGAACATCCTCAACCTGGAGCTGGATATGCCTGAGCGCACGACGTACGACTACGAGGGGCCTGGCGTGGACCCGCGCGTGCAGGCTGCGATCAATGCTGCATTTGCAGATGATGGGGAGCTGCTGTTTGTGGGGTCTGGCGAGGGGCAAGCAGGTGGAGGGGGTGGTGGTGAGCGTGTGTATGACGCGGATGCGGTGGGTGCCATGGACGCGGGCGGGCGGCCGGGCAGTGCCAAGCCACGCCGGCCCGACTCAGCGCGCCGCAGGTAGCGAGCCGTACAGCATTCAGCGAGCTGTACGGCACGTGACTGGCACTTAGTTAAGATAGCTCATTTCATCCCGTATGCAGACTGGGGGGCCAGCACGATTGCAGTAAAGAACAGGGGATGCACATGTGACCAGCCGGGTTGTGGGTGCGTTTTGACTTGAGCCCGCAGGAGCTGAGAGTGAGGTGGTGCTGACAACTTTCTCAGAAATGGCAGATGTGCTGGGTAGGGGCTGACGCTGCTCGCATTCAAGAGTGCTTACTCACTGTTGATCAGGAGGCAAACGCCAGTTAGTCAGGTCGAGGTCAAGCAAATGTGTTACAAACCAGCACGGCAGCAGTCCACATTGCACGAGGCCACTAGCCGCAAAGCGAACGACGGCCCAAGCCTGCTTGGGGCGCCCATACAAGCCTTTTTAATCATACAAGGTCAGTGACAGCACACCCAGTCAAGCCACAGCCATAAGCAGAACCAATGATAGAAAGAAGACGATGACCCTCACCAGGCAGCTGAGCTCCAGCAAATTGTTCTCTGGGGTCAGCTCAAACTAGGGATGCCAGCTGCCCATCAAAGCCCTTGTACAGCGAGCGAATCACTCTGCGCACAGCTTATACAACGTTTGTGTACAGCCCATGCACTGTTCACGCCCTGCCTGCACCGCGTCAGCTGCCTATACCGTCCAGACATCAAGCTGTTCACCTGCTGCTTATGAATGTGTCTTGAGGAAAGCAATCAGGTCATGGCGATCCTCTGGCTTCTTCAGGCCGGCGAACACCATCTTGGTGCCTGCACAAGAAGGCACCCCAACAGGACATCGTGAGTTCAGCTCAGGATGCGTACATGACAGCTCAGAACGTGCAAGTGCATGCATGAGTCGTTACAGCTCCTTGCCTGGAGAAGCACTACAATATGCGGCAGAACCTATATCCCGCAAGAAGTTTTAGGGTGGGGGTTGGCAGGTTGCCGTGCAGTGGCGCAGCACCTCAGTTCACACATCCATGCAGCATGCACAATTGAGAGCAGCACAGTTGCTCTGTCGCACAGTACATGCCTGCCCATACAGTGTGCCCCAGTGCCCCCTGTACATCATATGTGCATGGCGCGTGTATGCATGGCACATGCAACTTGCATGCAGCACACGAATTGTGACGATCAGGCCGCCACAATTGGCAGTCTCATGTTGCTCAGCTGCGCACCAGGGATGTACTTCTTGGGGTTGAGCAGGTAATCGAACAGAGTCTCGTCGCTCCAAGTGATGGCAGCCTCCTTGTTGGCTTTGGAGTAGGCAAAGCCCGCGGTGGTGCCGGACACACGGCCCAGCAGGCCGCTAAGGTTGGGACCCTGAGGCACCACAAGCATGAGTCCTGGAGTCAGCCCCAGGTAGAAATGAACATGCTACAAGGTTACATTCCCGCTGCTGCATCGCTGGATGGTAGGTCAGGTGGCACTACTCTCTAACAGATGGTGCGATCCGCCACTCTTGCGGCTTCGCGCCAGTGGCCAACGTAACAACCAAGAAGCTGTAGCTGGACCGGCAAGCTGCACCTATGGCGCGGGCCACGTCGACCAACACAACACACCTGCATGTGGGCCCCGCCCTTCTCCACCGTGTGGCACTGGGCACACTGCAGGCAGGGCAGGCAGCAAGGCATGCAGGTTGTCGTGTCGATCGAATCACCAACCCTGATGCTTATGAGCTCATGAGACATCACGACAGCGCCACCACGCCTCTGCCTTGGTGGAATGCCCACAAACCTTGGTCTTGAAGATCTGCAAGTGCATCAGGTGATTAAAGCGGTAAGCATGGAAAAAAAGACTGCACCAAGTTCCGTGAAGGCAGCACATGGCGCCTTACCTTCTGGCCGTTCTCGACAGACATGATGGCAATTTTGTCTCATGGGACAGAGCGGGAACCTAATTAAGTTGACAGCAAGCCATCACAGGTGTGACGCGCCCACCGCTCGCACAACCACCCAAGCCCTGTGCCCAGCCCTGGGCTCTCGCCTTGCAAGCCTGACCTGCTGGTGGGCAGCGACAACGTGAGCAGGCACTCGCCTGGACCAAGCAGGTGCACTGGGGCGCAGTGGCTCAGAGAAGCTCCACGGATGTTACACATGACGACATGAGTGCTTGAGAAGGGCTGGGAACCACCGAGGCAGCCGCAGGTTCAGCACTTGCTGAACATCAGCCTGTGCCAACTCATGCAACAGCCACACACGCGCCTCCTACCTCTGCAAGGTGCAGCACCAGGGGCATGCCGTACTTCTGTACTGTCACACCAGTGAGCGTATCTTTTTTGTGAGCATGCTTGCATGCTGACTTGGTGATGCCTCACCCTTTGGCATGTGCGTGGAGTTGATGGGGCAGGTGGCCACAGCTGTCAGTTGAGACTGACAGTTAGGAGGAGTACAGGAGTGCTTATTATTAGCCAGTATATTAGCCAGTATATTAGCCAGTGCTTGTGAGAGCACTAGCAGCTTTGGTACAAAGGGGCAGAGGCTCTTAGCATCCTCTCACCGTGGCACATGGCGGCATGCCCAACCTCGCGGTGCTTGCTGTACAGCACAGAGAAGGGCCAGGTTCCAGGCTGACCAGGACCCGATCACTCATGGGGACGTCAGGGGGCACAGCGCATCCGCCGATGACATGCTTGAAGCAGCCGATGCTGCCATGGATGCTGCCATGGATGCTGCGGAAGCACCCAGCTTGATGCTGACAGATCGCTTGCCGCAGCCTGACTGTGCGTAAGCCAACTCAGCGAGTAGTGTATGTTGCACAAAGCACACATCAAAGCAGGTCGTGTGGCATGCGTATGTGCGCATCACAGCCGGTGTGCCGTGGCACGCTTCTGTGGGCTGTGTGCGTGGCTGTCCAGCCGCAGGGACATTGGCAACAGAGAGAGAGGAACTGTTACAAAGCAACAGCGGCAACGCGTGCAGCACTACCCTGCAAAGCTGCATGTGCACGATCAGGCTCTCGCATGTGTTGCTTCGTGGTTGCGCTGGTCTGTTCTGCTCTAAACTTGCAATGGTCTGTGGCTGTTCTAAGCTTGAGAGCAACGAAGAGCTGTGTGACCCACCAGGGCGCGTTGTGGCACTGCGGTGTTACACGTCCCACAAACTCGCACTACACACCGTCATACAGTATTTGCTAGAGCTGGCCGCCTGTGCTGTGGCACGAGGTAGGGGCGCAGCCGTCCAGAGCTTTCCCACGGGGATTGCCATTATTATTAGTATTGCTGGTTATTGTGCCTCCAGGCCCCAGCGCTGGCCGCATCCGTACCGCGGCGCCTCACCGCAGTACGTGAGCAGTACGGTCAGCACTCTCAGCAGTTTACTGGGAGGCCCAGGCATCAGCAGTAGCGGTGTCAAATACGTACTTGGCTACTGCCTCAATCTCATGCTCCTCAAGAGTGTTCTCCCAGGCGGGCATGGCACCCTTGCCGTTGGTCACCTGCAGTACGGAGCAGCGGTACAGATTGTACATTGGTACAGCAGTACAGCAGTATGTACCGCTGAGGCAGAGGCACTAGGGATGAGGAGGGGCGCGCAGGGGTGCAGTGGGAAAATGGTGGCGCAGCAGTACTCAGCTTTGGAAACAAGGATGTGCTCGGCAGGGTGGTGCATGTCTGCATGTCTGTCGGGTGGGGAGAGAGCGCGTGGGGGGGGGGATGCAACATGCCTCAGGTGTTGCGGGGCAGTGGGTGCCGCTCAGCTGCGTGTACAAGTGACATGCACATGCAGCCCATGTGGGAAAGACAGTGGGGGGCACAACAAGGCTAATCAAGCACCCTGGCTGACACAGGGCCCGACTGAGTTGCCCGCGACTCTCAACCATCTCGTTATCTCATCAGATCTCACTCATCCCTCACCTGGTACACGATGGACTCAAGCTTGAAGCCACCAGCCAGGTACTTCTCCAGAGCCTCCTGTGAGCAGCATGGCAGTACAGTACCATGCAGTACAGTACAATACAGTACAGTACAGTACAGAGTACTGGCATGTGGCATGTGCAAGGCTGCTGGGTCATGTCACATTGTGGCGCTGGCTTTCCAACAAATCACGTCATGTTTGCTTGGCGCCCCAGCCCAGACGAGAGCAGGTGGTGAAGGGCTGTGGAAGGAGCTCAACGGTCCACACACACCACACACATGGTCACTCGTAGCCACCCACTCACCTTGTCCAGCGTTTTCTCGGCGATCACAGAGTTGCGGCCGCCCTGGTGGCAGGCGGCTACTCGCCCCCGGGGACATACGCAGCAGTGGCACTGTTGACACAGTCAGCAGGCGGCGGGTGCGTGATCGGGGGGGGGGGGGGTCCAGAGG
>BDCZ01000098.1:0-76930 GCA_001662365.1 Chlamydomonas applanata
CCCCCTCTGTCTTCCCAGGTGGCTCCTCCCCCTCCCCATCCTCCCCCCCCGGCGATTCCTCATCCACGTCATCGGTCACACCTATCATTGTCGCCGTGGTGGTGTCAGTCGTGGGCGTTGCCCTAGTAGGACTTGGCATGTGGACGTGGATACGCAAGTGCCGCCAGCCGCCAGCAACCCAGGCGGGCCCCGAAGCTGGCGGGGCGGCTACTGCTGGAGCCGGCTGGGCACGTGGTGCACAAGACATGGAGGTCTCACCATCCATTGTCATGCCAGGCCCTCCTCCTGACTCACCTGTTGTGGCATCAACAGATGTTACGCTCCAAATCGGGCGACTGCAGCAGTCTTGAGGAGAGCGCATGGCTGGGCCTGATTAGGCCGTATGTGCCTGAGCAGGCCCCATCCCCACAGCACTGACCAGGCCGAGCTGTGGCACCCGAGGTTCGAGATTTGCATGGCACACAGTGTGCGAGGCAGGAGCGTGCAGCTGTGGTGCCAAGCCAGTGCCAGGTGCACGCAGTTGAGAGTGACACCAGATTTGGAGCAACGAGAATGAGAGCTGGCAGGATTTGGCACGATGCCTGCGCATCAACTAGCAGGATGACATGCGATCTGATGCTGAGATTGCGATGGGAAGAAGAGAGCTCCCTGATCGATGGCAGGAGTTTGTCTGCATGCAGCGCTGGATGGTGTCAGATATAGCAGTGATGGCTGCAGGTTTGAGGCATGGTTTGGCACGACCAGCAGTGGTGGCACATCCTGTGCAAGTTGCAAGCTTGGTGATGTGTATGTGTGTCGGTTCAAGGGTGGCATGGACAGCGGAGCTACCTGTGAGAATATGAACGGTACACCAGCATGAATACGGGTGGCTGCTGCTCAGCCAACAAGCATCTTTTTGATGCTCACCCGACAACACATTCGGTGCATAGGTTCCAGCTAAACCTTGAATGTCAATGACAGGTAGGACGTAGGAGCGACTACAGCATCCTAACAATAGGATCTTTTTCACCTGCTTTTACACTGGCTGCACCCGCTCCAGAAGTTGTGTGGTGCTCGTCTGCCACCGTGGGACGCATGCCTGCTTTGAAACCCAGGCAGAGTCTGGCAGAGGCTGCCCTTGGCCTTGTGTGTGACATTCTGGATGACATGACGTGCATGTGCGCGTGTACATTCACAGTGTCTGAGAGCAAGCTCATGGCCATGACGACAGGCAATGTGCCCTGACAAACATTTGTCAAAGTATCAATCCCTCGATTTGTCTCGACCATTCTTGTTGTGCTCCATTTTTATGAATTCCGGAGATTTATTGCCGCCTGACTCTTTTTACAACCATTGGCTGTGGCTCTCCCACCGTGTATGGACAGTGAAGACGTTGATTGTACAAACATCACACTTCAACTGTGTAACGAACAATGGTCAAACCAAACCGGCTCCACCTGATGCCTGCATCATGAGAACATCATGAGGCCTTACCAGTCGATGACCTCTTATCTCTACTCTGACTGCCAAGAGGTGACTGCCCTTGCCTTCCTGGCTTCCTGCTACTGCTACTGCCACTGCTACTGCTGGCCTGCCCTGCCCCTCGCCCACTTGCCAATTGGCTTCCCTTCCTTTCTGATTTTCCCAGCTCTCCATCCCCAGACATGCCGACCTGCCGATCGGCTTCCCCTTTGCTGCCCTTACCCGTCCCTACGTTTTGACTGCTGCCCCCCGTGCTCCCACTGCCGCTTGCCGCCCCCGCCCCGCCGCTACTGCTGCTGCTACTGCCGCCACCGCTGCTGCTACTGCCGCCGCTGCTGCTGCCGCTACTGCCGGCCCGCCCTGCGCTCCACGGTGTGACGATCTCTTCCTGTGCAGATGCCTTGGACCTGACCGCGGCCATCCGTTGCTCGCGCTGCCACTGCAGCATTGCCGCCTCACATGCTCCCGACCTCTCCATCACAATGCGCAGGCTGCCCAGCATGTGCTGGATCTCTGTCTTGCCCTCCCCCGTCTCTGCACTTGTTGAAATGCTGGGGGGCAGGATGCTGAAGCCACACTCTGCAAGGAGGGCGCGCTTAAAGGCAGTCATGTTATCGTCCTGGCCTGGCGCTCCCTTCTTGCGCTTGTCCGCCTGCAGGCAACCAACCACATTTGTGTTTGACAGCCAACAAATCGTAGGGCGTGTTGATGACTGTACCGCTCCCACAGCCCAGGCGGTACGATGATCCACCGAGCGTGATGTGCATGCTATGCAGCAAGGACAGAGCCACCTCCGCCACCCTCTGCTGCCCTCGCGACCTCCGCATAACTAGTTGATGTCACCAGCACCCTACTGCTTGTGGAGATTGTGCTTAGTAGCCTAACTGCAGCAGTATCCTTGCGAAGATGGGTAGGCTAATTCCAGCAGTACCTTTGTGAAGATGATCATGAAGGGCACTGCCTCCTCCAGCAGCCACTGCGCATACTCCAGGTCTACGCGCTGGGGAGGGATGGATGAATCGATGAGCAAAAACACCATGGCCAGCGTGCGCCTGCGAGCACAAGCGCACAGCGTGACCGCATGCGCAATGCCATGTCAGCAAGCGGCAGGGCATGCGGAGGGCTGGGCTGCGTCAGTAAGCGGCCTCTGTGGCCGCTGCTGCCACCTACATGCTGTGCAGCAGTGCAAATGGACGTGAGGGAGGTCGGCAAGCAGCAAGAGCATGAGCGTAACAGGGCAGGGAGGTCCAGAGGGAAAGCAGCAAGAGCAGCAAGCCTGTGGGCCTGTGGGCAGGGATGCTGCCCACCCAGCTCAGGGTAGGACTGCAGCGGGCTGAAGGGCAGCGTGCGTGTTTGTGTGGCTCCTCTGGCTGCCTGGTGGGAACAGAACCCTTGCTGCCTGATGCAACCAGGGCCTTGCCAGCTGGTCCAGACTGAGCGTAGCTGGGGGTGCTGGTGCCTCGCATGCGCTGCAGGTGTTTGTAATGTTGGCTGTTGCTGCAGGGCAGCAGCTACCTGCCACCACCTGTTCCCTCCACCACTGCCGCACCTGTTCTTGAAGTACTCCTTGGTGAACTGGTCAAACTTGTCACGCTGCGCGTACCCCAGCTTGGCATACCTGCGCAAGTACACCAGCAGTACAGAAGCAGTACATCAGCTGTACACCATCCGGCAGCCTGAGATGCTGCAGGTACGGCCTCCTCCTGCTGCTTCCAAGACAAGAAGATGCCAAGATGCACGACTGGCTGCTCAAGAGGTCGCTGGCCATTGCTCCACATAACGGCTTGATCCTGCGTGGTAGAGCCACACATGGCATAACCCAGCTGGCACAACCCACGCACCCATAGCCAGGTAGGTCAACGAGGTACCACGCATCATTTATGAGGAAGTGATTGATGCAGCGGGTCTTGCCTGCGCAGCAATGGCGTGGCCGTGTGATCGATGTCTGCATTCACGTGTTGGGTGCATGTGTTGCTTGGGGCGGGCGCCGTGCCATGTCGCCATGCTTTGCATGGGCGCACTGCATGCCGCACCTGGCTCCTTGGACACATGCGCCAGCCGCTTGCTGCCGGTAATCATATTGATCAGGGAAGACTTGCCGACATTCGACCTCCCAATGACTGCAAACTCCGGGTGTTTGGGCGCAGGGCAGCTCTTGAGCTCCACACACGAGCTGATATACTCCGCAGACTTGACCTTGGTGTTGGTGGGGGTCGGCAGGTTGAGCTGCACCACTGGGAGCTCATCGCCTGTGCTCTCGCAACTTAAGCCATCCCCAACCAGGGCATCGGGTGCATCTGCCGCACTGCAAACCCCCAATTGGTCGTGCCCATGGGATCTGCTCAGTGTCACTATAGGTGCGACGCGACTGCAGGCAGGTACCGTCAAAGCCCTTGTTCTGAGCCATGGACAAAAGGCCCTCGTGGGAGCCACAGCATGCAGCATTTCAATACACTATCCATCAACGTCTGGATTGCGCTGTTCGTCCGCATTCTCTCACTATCTCACATGCTTTGGCAGTTTTGGAGTGATCCTCATGCGCGCCCCCATTACGCGTACCACGACGCAGGCGAGACTGCAGCATGCGTCAGGCAAACGTTTGACCTGCTGAATTGCTGCAGTGGCCCAGGCCATGAGTGCGCCACAGACGCTGGAGGCAGCCAAGGCAGCTTTCCTGGGCAGGCAGATTAGCAAGGACTTCCAGGATCTCTCCACTGGCCGGCTGAAGCCCTTCCGAGGCATCATCAAAAGCATTAAGCAGGCCCGTGGGTTAGCGGACCTCCGAGGAGACCTACCCTTCATCTATACCGTCTGGTGCGCGGTGTCTTGCATTTCACGCTTGGCTGTCGAGGCTGGTCTATCTGTCATGCTCACCTGCTGCCCTGGATTGGCGCTAACTGCAGCTACGAGGATGGCGATAAGGAAGAGCTGGAGTGGTTTGAGCTTGAGCCCTTACTAGTGGCTGCAGGTGGGGCAAATGCTGTGCATGCTGTGGCTATTGCCCCACCAGTTGGTGTCTGCGCATCGTTTGCCCAACATGACAAGCATTGCCGACGCTTGATTTCGTCCACCCGGTGTCTGAACTGTGCACAGGTTTGATACCCCAGGCAGCTCCTTCCAGGCGCCCATCAAACAGCAGCCTGGCGAGCGAGCAGACAAGCAGCAAGCCCAAGAAGCTCAAGCGCAGCACCGCGCAGTTCGCGGATGAGAACGACGAGAATGGGCCACCTGCAGACTGCATGCAGCGTAACAAGAGCATGCAAGTTCAGCATGAGGATCAGCCCAAAAAGCGTGCCAAGGTCCTGGCTGCACCCGAGCCCCGGCCCGTACTGGGCCAGAGCGGGCAGCTGCTGCAGCAGCTGGGCAGACCTCCACTGCCACCCAGTGCACAAGCGCCACAGGTCTTGCTGCGGGGCCAGCTGCCACAGGTGGCTGAAGGCCCTACGCACACAGAGCACGGTATGCTGCGGGCGGCACGCAAGATTGGGCTGCCTGGCCACCTGAAGTCCATCCAGCTAGAGAACTTCATGTGCCACCAGAACTTTGAGATGGATTTTGGGTAGGTTGGAACAGTTAGGGTGTGTTGTCTGATGGACCAGGCAGCACTGCCTGATGTACATGAAGAGGGAGTAGTAAGATGGGTGGCTTTAGATTGGGATGGCTACTGACTGTGCTGCAAACTTGCATGCGTGGGTTGTCGCAGCACCCATGTGACGCTGGTGTCAGGCACCAACGGCAGCGGGAAGAGTGCTGTCATGCAAGGGCTGCAGACATGCCTGGGCGTCAACGCACGCAACACGGGGCGTGCGCCATCCCTGGCGCAGTTCATCCGCACAGGCGCTGACTTCGCACGTGTCAAGGTGCGAGGCAGTGCATGCAGCAGGGCTGGTCCCAGTGATGAGTCAGGTCCCACATCGATGCGAAATATGGCAACACGTGCACACACGCAGTGAACAGTACACGGTCTAAACACCAAACACCACCCGGTATGTAACTCTCAGGTCACGCTATGGAACCTTGGCGAGGACGCTTATATGCCAGAAGAGTGAGTCTGTGCTGCCATGCCCCGGCATCCATCTTACCCAGCAGTTTGACGTGTGCAACTGCACTGGCTTGTGAGTAGCACAGTCCATGATGTGCAATCATGGTGCTGTGTGCCCCGCAGGTTCGGGGCGAGCATCACGATTGAGCGCCGCATCAACCGCACAGGCGGCAACCCCTACAAGCTCATCTCACACCAGGGCAGAACAGTGAGCACGAAGAAGGACGACGTGGATGCAGTGCTGGACAAGTTTGTGATTGACGCGGGCAACCCCCTCACTGTGATCACACAAGACATGGCGCGCTCCTTCCTGGCGGGTGTGCAGACACGCTGTTGCATCCCTGTGATTTGACTGCAGTTCTGGGAGGCAGCAGCTTAGGAGGACAATTTTAGCAATGATCCAGGAAGCAATCAGATGGGGCGCATTAGTTCAGGTGGTGAGAGCTTTCAGGCTGGAGCCCACATGGCGTCTGCAGGCACATGGAATGCTCGTCTTTTGAACGCATTACCTGCCAGACGAGCCTGTCCCTGGCCATTGTTGGGGCTCCGGGGCTACAGGGTTTCTGAGTGTATTGTGCGATTTGTGCCAAGCATTACTCCAGGCATGGTTTGACGTGATGCGGCTGTACTGTACTGTACTGTACTGTACTGCAGGCGGTGCGAATGAGAAGCGGAAGAAGTTTGAGATGTACATGGAGGGCACGCTGCTACAGAACATTGGGGAGGGCATCCACCAGTCTGCCACCTACCTTGAGGAGGTGTGTCCGCTGTTTGCAAAGCAGCTGTGCACACCGACTTCTTCATCATATTATCATAATGCGCACAGCTTTGCACAGCTTCTTTGCGGATGAGATGGGACCAGCTTGCAAGCAGGAGTTAAAAGCTCGCACCCTGCTCTGCATGGCTGTGTGCATACCTCGCAGTGCTACCAGCGCATTGTGAACACGAAGCAAGAGATAAAAAACATGGAGGTTGAGCTCAAGACCACGACTGACCTGCTGGAGAAGTTCCGTGACAATGACAGGTGTGCACGCGGCTCTGCAGGCTATTGGCAACAGCGCTGCAAACTGCCAGTTGCCTCGGATCAGAATCTGTACCGCCACATGCTCACACCATCTTGAGTGTGTGTCTGACCTATGCCCGGCGTGCTCACACATGACAGGTATGAGGAGCTGCAGGACCACCTGTCATGCGTACGTGCATGGAATGTGTACTTGAAGGAGGAGAAGACGGCACAGAAGTGGCAGGCAGAGCTGGATGCGGAGCAGGCCCAGCGCGTGCAGCTGTTGGTGGCACACGTGGCGGCGCTGCAGCAAGAGCTGGAGCGCATCAGCGCAGCGTACGGCGAGAAGGCAAGCCATGCGTGCCTGTGGGGCGGGTGGGGGTTGGGGTGGAATGGGGCAGGGCGCAGCAGGGCAGGGGGGAGGGCAGGGCAGCGCAGGGCGCAAGGTTCTGCTGGGTTGGCAGGGCCATTATCAGTGCACTGCGGCAACAACCGACTGTTGTAAGGCCTTCCGCTGAACGCCTCTGTGCCCGTGCGTGCCTGCAGGAAGCTGCTGTGAATGACACGGTCTCACGGGGCCTGCAGGACAAAGAGGAGGTGGAAGCAATGAAGGCGCGCGTCAGGGACGCGGAGCGGGTGCGCCTGTGCTACACAGCACCTCGTTGTACCATGCACTTGCTAGGCCTGCCCCTGCATGGGCCAACCTGCTGCCTGCCTCCACATGTGTATCATGACGTGCTGCCTTTTGCAGCTGACTGTTCATGCTGTGCAATGTCAGCTTCTACAGGGGTTTGGGCTGCTGTTTGTACAGTTGCCGCCTGCTGCATGGTGCCAACTGCTGCGTGGCTTCAACTGTTGCAATGTGCAGTGCATCAATGCACACTGCAGTGTTTTGTAGTGGACCTACACGGGTTCTGTATGTTGAGGGTTGACCACATTCACTGGCTGAACACATGCAGGAGCGCAAGAAGGCTCAGGCCGTGGTGGGCAAAGCAGCTGATGAGATGAAGCGCATCAACGCAGACCGCGCGGTGCGTTCCTGGCCGGTCTTTTTACCTGCTGATTGCCTGCCCTGCTGTTGACTTTCTAGCTGTTCCCTGCCCGTGCTGTTTGATGCAGCCACCTGCCTTCAATTGGCTGACATCTTGACGACCACGTTGTTGTTGTGCACCCAAGGAATACGAGATCCAGCTGAATCAGGAGGCAGGCAGCGAGAAGGCGGCAAAGGCGCGCGAGCGGCTGCAAGAGTTTGAAACCAAGGTAGGTTGTAGTATGGTAGTTGTTCCTCCTGCATCAGCACTCCATGCATCAGACAGTCAGATCATCCAGTACTTGGTGCCAAGTTGTGGCTCTGACCATCAGCGTGTTCTGTCCCTGCACACCTGTGCTGCAGCTGGAAGCCAAGCGCAGCATGATGCTGCAGCTGGAGGAGGAGTTCACTGCACGGCGGGCGGAGGCAGAGTGAGCTCATTCATACCAATTACAACGTTGCACTCGTCTCTTCTATCCACCACCCGATGCACTGTTCACACCCATACAGTACAGTACAGTACAGTACAGTACAGTACAGTACAGTACAGGTCCATCCCAGAGGCTCAGTAGTCAGTGCTGCCAATTTAAGGAGGGTGATTGCATGCGTGCCGTGCACCTGCTGTGCTCCGCAGGGCTGTGCGGCTGGAGCGGCAGAAGCTGCAGGAGCGGCTTGAACACATCCAGAACAAGGATGGGCACTGCCGCAACATGGTGGGTGGAGTGGATAAGGCTGCAACTTCTGCGCTTGCATACTATGGCATGCCATGGGTCAAAACAACAACACGGCATTTCAGTGGTTCATCTCCTTGCTGGAGCCCATCAACTTTAAATGCATGCCACGGCATATGACCTGCGCAAATAACTTGTCATGACCATCCACATCAGTCTGCAAGTTGAAAAACCCCTGGCCAAACGCTGGCTCTGTTCCGCAGATGAGCCGGATCCAGGACGAGAAGCGGCAGCTGCAGAACGCTAGCCGTGACCGGATCTGCTTGTTTGGCCCACCACAGGTGCTGCGGCTGAGCATGCAGGCTGCGCAAGCGGAAACCGTGCTGCTAGGATGACAACTAGGATGATAATAACAATAGTATGACACGGCGTTTCACAGCTTCATCTGCTAGGATGTTGTGTTGATATCCTTTCTTGTCTGTTGGGATGTCGATCTTACTCTATGGTGGTGCTGCTAGTGTTGATTGTACTGGTCATGGGATCTCATCTGCAGGTTGTTGCTTTCCGGGATGCAATCCAACGGAGCCTCAGGGAGTTTGAGCACGAGCCGATTGGGCCGGTCGGCGCTTACCTGGCGCTGTCTGATGCAAGGTGCTGCAGCCAATCATGTGCCCACACAACATGCAGTTGTACTCTTAACGCTTGTGCCCGTGCTGGTGCCACAATGCTGTACCTGCAGCGCTGCACTTGTACTGCCTGGCCCCCCTTTCGAGTGATATGGAGCAGTTCAAAGTATGCATGCCGTGCCTAATACACAGGTGGGGCAAGGCGCTGGAGAGTGCAGCAGGACATTACCTGAACCGCTACATCTGCTTCAGTCCACAAGACTCAGCGAGGCTGCGGCGCATCGCAAACTCGGTGTGTGAACTGGCTGCACACTTCTGTAGCTGAGTGCAGCTGTTGCTCCGTTCCAGGAATGCCATCTTTGCATCTGGTTCCAACACTGGACTAGAATGACCTAAATGATGTTGGTCATCATTTTGTGGCACCGTCTGCAGGTCGGCATACAAAGGATCAACGTGTGGGTCACCAGGTTTGGTGTGCCGCAGCACACAGTCAACTACGCACCCCCTGCTGGGCACACCACGCTGTACCAGGTGCTGCGTGTGACTGAGGAGTCCAAGGCAGCTCCCATCATGAACCTCATGGTGGATGCTGCAAAGGTGCGCAGTGCTCAGCAGTGCAGTTCTAGCTTTGATGTGTAGATTCTTGGCTGCGCTGGCCGCTGCAGATTGCTCAGGACCGACTGCGGCCATCGCAAGTGCAGAACGAGGTTGCTGCAGTAGTCAAAAGCTATCGAAGGAGCCCATTCATAGGACCAGCCCTGAACCCAGGCTAAACTTGCCTTGTCACTCTTGGATGCTGAGTTACTCTGGGATGTTGGTGGGTGGAACGCACAGGTGGAGCAGACAGTGGTCGTGGAACAGGAGCGGCAGGCGCGCGAGCTCGTGTACGGGCGGGTAACAGCCTCAGCCATGGACATAAACGGCACCACGTTCATCTCTCAGGGCAAGACTGTGAGCCGCACACCATGCAGGAGCCAACGCATCCGTGTCGGTGCTGATGTGAGCCAGCAGGCGGCCCTGCTAGATGAGGCAGAGCGGGAGGAGCAGGCTCGGCTCAAGGTGCTGCAAGAGGAGGGTGCAGCTGTGAGGGCAGACATGGACCGTGTGGAGAGGCTCGTCGCCTCTCTTAATACCCAGTGTGGCAAGATCCAGCAGCAGAAGGTGCGGGCCTCACAGGATGGCATTTACATGTACATATGACATCTAACATCTAACATCTACATATGAGATGCTCACACGCGGTGACATTAGCTTTGACGGTGCCTGGGGCCTGGCACAGGACCGCACTGCTGCTCATCGTGTGCTTCCATGTGCGCGCCAGTCACGCCATTCGGTTCGGTTGCGTGCTGTGCGCCCATGCGACCATGTGCTCGTGTGCTGCGCAGAACATCGCCAAGCGTGAGCTGTCTGGCCTGCAGTCGGAGCGAGACGCAGCGATGCCTGACATGGCAACACAAGGAGGGGAGGAGGACGCACGCATCGAGGCCGCCACGCAGGGCATCCAGCAGTGCCAAGTGATGCTGGCACAGACAGTGGTGCGTTCTGCGTCTGAAGCACAGGCTTTGCTAAGCATAATAATAAGACGGCTTTGCCACGACTGTCAGGCTCCGGCATGCAGACACATCTGTGACACGCCGTGTTATTATTATTATGATTATTATTATTGTGGAAAGGAGTGCATGTGGATATGCTGTGCACAGGTGGAGCTGGAGGGGGCGCAGCGCAGTGTGGACGAGGCGCTGGGACGCGAGAATGAGCTGAAGAAAGCCTGCGAAGAGGCCAGGTACTTGCACTAGCTTGCTCGACTGCTCGTACCATGCCGGCAGTGTGCGCTGCAGCATGTGCTGCAGCTCGCAAGAACTAGCGAACTTGTCCCTGGCACGCCTGGTACTGACCACACATCCAAAGACCTGGCGTGGTGCGGTGGTGCGTGATGTGTGCAGGCAAAAGCTGATGGGCTGGAAAGACGCGGTGGCAGCAGCCCAGGAGGAGGTGCAGGGTCTCGCTCAGAAGCAGGCTGAGCTAAAGAGAGAGCTAGAAACCAAGCAGGTATGGACGTGAAGGGTGTGTCCTTTGCCAGGGGCTTTGGAAGGGGCCACAGCTGCCGTTCCAAGCCCCATGGCAGGCCATGTCGAGGGGGCAGTTGCCTCTTGATGGCTTGATGCCAGCACCGTCACTGCAATACTACCAAAGTACATTACGGTACAGCACAGCGCTACTACCAAAGTACATTACGGTACAGCACAGACTGCACAACACAATATGGATTCAACATACTTTCTGCAATGTACCGTGCACCATACTCAGCTGCTGTGTGCGTGGCATGTGTGGTGCGCAGGCAGAGCTCAAGGCGGCGGAGCAAGAGTGCGAGCGCATCGCCAAGCTGCTTGAGGAGGCACAGCGCAACCTGCCACTGTTTGAAGAGGCCATCACCAAGGTAAGCTTTTGTAAAAGCTGCTGTATTTCCTGCTGTATTCCCCTGTATTCCTTTGCAATGTTGCAAGTTGAAGGTGTAACAGCACGGGGCTGTGCCGCGCTGTGCGCGCTATGATCATCACCAGATGACCAGAGGGCCAAGGGTGGATCGTGCTTTGTAGGGCTGGGCTGGGCTGGGCTGGGCTGGGCTGGGCTGAGCTTTGCTGCCCTGCCCCTGTCCCTCCCACCCCACAGAGCTTCTCACGGGAGGGCTACGCCGTGTCACTCGAGCTGGTCAAGGCGCACATCGTGGCAAATGTGAGCTCTAGTACCTGAGATGCTGGCTCATCCTGAGTCTGATTGCTACAATGAGACGTGTTTGAGGCATTGTCCAATTATGTCCTAAACAGGACCTGCTTTCCTACAGCACGACTTGGTCCTGCTTTCCTGTGCTGCTCGGCACCTTGACTGCCGCACTACAAGCGCGGTGCTTGATGCAACACGGCACTGCTTCCCACAGGCTGATCGCATCGGCTTGAGGAAGCAGCGTGTGCGTGGTGGTGGAGAGGAGGTGGACCCGGAGCAGCTGGCATCGGTGAGCCCTTGGGCCCTTGCTGCTTGAGCACCTTTGCTGCTTGAGCACCTTTGCTACTTGAGCAACCATTACACAGTGTAGCTGCTCTAAGAGCTGGACAGGTTGATAGCTCCTGGATGCAGAAGCTGGTGATGTCTCTGGGAGCCACAGTCTTCACGTTATGCATGCAGCAGTCTTATTTGCTTGCCTGCAACCCTGTGCTTCGTTGGAGATGCTAGTGTGATGCTGTCCTCTTCGTTTGAAACCCTGCAACAAGGCAAGCTGGTGTGATGCTGCAGCGGCACACCTGCCATGCCAAGGTCGATATCAGTACTGATAATCACGCTCAAGCCGGAACAAATCACCCAAACCACATTGGACCCTGAGCCCTGGACCCTTGGATTGTTAACTCTTGCGTCTTGGTACACGTTTATGCAGGTGCTGGCCCGTGAGGACGTGTTGTGTAAGGAGGCAGCCCGCATTGAGAAGCGGTTGGCTGACACAGCACGCCACGTGGGCGGCACACATGAGGAGCTGGCGGCCAAGCAGCGGACGCTGAGCATACAGGTACGGTACAGTACGGTACAGCGGGGTGCAGTACGGTACAATCAGCAACATCGCAGCCTGTGCAGTTGGGTCAAGGAACGCGA
This sequence comes from Chlamydomonas applanata, assembly GCA_001662365.1. NCBI lineage: Eukaryota > Viridiplantae > Chlorophyta > Chlorophyceae > Chlamydomonadales > Chlamydomonadaceae > Chlamydomonas > Chlamydomonas applanata. Next base: position 12,473 of record BDCZ01000098.1, read on the forward strand.
CGACATCTTGTACAGAATGGATGTGGGGCGTCGTGCATATTTGAAAGGCACTGCCTCTGAGTGCACGGCCTGGACATGTGCATACTTCAATACTTAGAATGCACGGGTATGGTACAAGCAAGACACAGCAAGGCACAGCTGCAGCATCCTGTGTTGCTGCAAACCTGCACCCCAAAATCAAGGACCTGAAACCCCAGCTGGAAGCCTAGATCATGAATCCTGATCAACTCGTGCGCCACGCACTGCTGTGCACAGTTGTCGATCAAGCAGCGAGGCTACAACAGCATCAAGGGGCACTGGAAGGCGCTCCATGAGGCCCACAATGTGCGCCAGGCATGCTTTGGCCGGCTCAAGGACTACACACTCAAGCTGTCCAACAACGACTTCAATAAGTACATGGTAGGTCTCACGTTTAGGTCACTGGATTTGGTCACTGCATGGGGCTGGAGTGCGCCTCTCATATGTGGCCCCATGCTTTCACAAGGTTTGGAACAGGTTTCAACAGGCCCAGCCTTTTTTTTGTTGCACGTGAGTGCAGTACCGGCGAGATCACATGGGCAACATCCGCGTGGATTACACCAAGGGGGAGCTGGAGCTGGAGGTGCGCAGCGGCCTGCTGCATAGTAATAAATTGATAACAACAATAGTCACAATATCACAATAATATGATGATAAATATTAATATTTGATTTTAATAACACGGCGTTTCACAGATTCATCTGCTTGCCGGAGCCTGCTGTATAGTCCATCCAACAGGGCAGCTAGCAAGCTGGAGAGTGGAGGATAGGACAGAAGCGAGTCAGCATGCACTTGGCCTGCAGCATGTACTGTTGTAGTGTATGAAGTGCAGCAGGGGCCGGCGCATGAGGGATGGCACCCAGGCATGGCTCACCTCGCATGTGCCAAACACTTCTTGATATCGCTGTCAACCACCCAAGCAGCCTGCCACCCTCGTCCTTTTCTTTTGGGTGGTCGTTCAGAGCTCATACGGCTTCCAACCCACGCCACCTCCACCCCCCTAAACCCAATGTCCAGACATACGCAACCCCTTTCAACAATGAGTCCACACCACCCCACGGCCAACCTGCAGGTCAAGGCCAGGGCACGGACCGACCCCAACGCTAAATGGGTGCGTGACCTGAAGCAGCTCTCAGGTGGAGAGCGCTCCTACACCACAGTGTCCTTCCTGCTCGCGATGGGCCAGCACACAGAGTCGCCGTTCCGCTGCCTGGATGAGTTCGATGTGAGTGCCCTGGGGTGCGCTGGTTTGCTGCTGCTGCCGCCGCCGCCGCCTGTCGCTGCTGCTACCCTGCCCATTCACCTGTGTGCGGTTGCCTCCGTCCGAGACAATTACCCGCCACGCACGCTCTTATATGTTTACTGGTGATGCAATGCGCAGGTGTTCATGGACGCCATCAACCGCCGCATGGCGACTGAGGCGCTCATGGAGTTTGCAATGACTACAGCAGAGAAGCAGTACATCCTGCTCACACCACAGGTGAGATAATTGATGGATAGCACTCTTCTGACCCGAGGCTTAGCCACCCGCATGTTCATGGTCTGTCAGGCCTGTTACAAGCGGTCTCGAGAGAGGTGCTGCTATGCCCTGATCTTCGTGTCGATCATCTCCTTCCATGACTCACAGCTTTGCCAAGGGCTGCACCTATCCAGGCGTCGCCCAGTGTGCCCATGCAGCTTGCTATGCATTTCTAGAGATGAGGGATGGGGGTCCAGCAGGACTGACGCCTAGCATCCGGCAGGAAGCCAGAAAAAGATTTCTGCAACTGCCCTGCAAGAAACAGGTTTTGCAAACATTTCTGCAACCGTCATGCGGCTGCACTTGTTTGGCACCTTTGCTGAGCAGTTCGTAACTGCCTGAGGGCTGGTGTAACATGAGTACATAAGATTGGCATGGAAGAAGATGAGTACGTGATTCAAACATTGGCACGTTGCAGGACATCTTGTGTAACACAAGTACGGCATAAGTATAGGATATTGGCACGTTGCTGCTGGTTCCTGTAACTATTCACTGTCTCTTGTTGTGCAGGACATCTCTGCTGTGGATGATGCCAAGAAGCAGATGTCGGCCCGGTTCAAGGGTGCCCCTGTGCCAGAGGGTTTCGTCAAGGTCGTGTGCATGCGGCCGGCGCGCGGCAACGCGACGCGGGTGAGCTGACGTGGAGGCTTGTTACATTCCCCTGTTAGGCCCTTGTTCCCTTGTCAAGCCTGTTACATCCCCTTGTTACATTCCCTTGTTAGGTGCTGTGCTTCTACTTGAATCCCCTGAGCGCTCACACACTGAGCTGATGGGTGGGGTGTCACTGCGCCTGGTTGGGGTACTGGGTGTGGGGTGTGGGCGTGCTGCGCTCTGTTAGACACTACAGTAACCAATACAGTACAGCACAGTGCAGTACAGCACCTGACACTGCTGTCGCAAGCCAGGCAGCTGCCGCACCACTGGTGTCCTAGTAAGGTCTTGTACCTGGTGCAAACATCTATACTTGCTTGCAGGCTGGGTAATGCGGGGTGGCATTGGCGCCATCACGCTTTGTCAACCAAGTTGAATATCAAAGTATGGCTGGCAATATAATGGACATTATGATTTGACAGCAATGCATACATCTAATATATGTGCATATATGTGCATAGGAAGGCGATGTGCAGAGGGCCGTGCATGCGGAAACACAGCTGGTGCCTGCGGGCATGTAACAACAAGAAGATGGAAGATGGCTCACATCCAGGCTCACATCTATTGGTTTCGTCATCAGTCAAGTGTGCCTGCTCATGGATGTCACCTGTCCAGCCGCCTACACCTATCCTAGCTTTACACCAGCAGAAGCTCAGTTAGAACCTATGAGCTATGAAAGCTATGACCTCATACACCTATGCTAGCCACTTATACTATCAAGGCCCGTTACTGCATTGACCCCAGATAGCCAGCTGCCCGCTTGAGCCTTAGCCCCAGCCACATCCCAACACACATCCACCACTCCGCTTGTCACCCCAAAGCAGCACCTCTGATGGGCAGCCCTGTAACATGTCAAGTCCACCATAATGGCATGAGCCAAGCTCAAGTGCTGGGACTGCTCAGGTGTGTGTCGGCTGTCCAACTCGCTCTGAAAACCTCCAAATGTGGTGTTTGCGTGCGAGCTGCTCAAAAGTCGTCGAGCAGGTTGTGCACCTTGGAGCGAGTGATGCCAGTCACCAGTCCACCATACTTGGTGGGCGGTGCGAAGTTCTTGGTGAAGCCACCTGCGGACCCACGTGCCATGGCAGTACACACGTTTGGTTCCGTACTTGCATGTTGTGCGGCAGCATCGTTCAAAGTTTGCGCAGGACTCCAGGTCTCAAGCACTGCAGCAGGCTGCACTGCAATCTCGTGATCACAACAGGTAGACCCTGTGACAGGATGCCGCACCGGCCCACGTCATACCACCCACGCGGCTGAGCATCTACCAGCAGACATTCGGCCAGGTCGTGAAGGTGCGCGGCGCACCTGCACTGCCCGCGTACACGTCAGGCATGTCCAGTTGCGTGGGCGGCTTGCGCCCAATCTCGTTCGCCGTCGTCTCGTACACCGGGTGCTGCCTGTGCGGCACGTGCCGGCGCGTGGTGACGTCCGCAAAGCGCGGAGGCAGCTCATCCCGCACCCCAAACTTGACAAACGTGTGCGGCCCGCGCACGCGCGCCGCAGCACGCGCAGCGAGTGTGTCCTCCGCCACTGCATCAAATTTGAGAAGCAGCCGCTTGGCCTGGGAAGCTCCTTCCATCAGTTCCTCCACGCCCCTGTCGCCACGTGTGATCACACCTGTTTCCTGTGCGGCTGCGGTGACTACCAGTAATGCATCAGCTGCAGGGCCCTGCTTGGCCACACGGTCCACCTGCATGGGCGGGCACATGGGACAGAGCGACGCGGCACATGGAACAGAGGGGCACGGGGCACCTGGGACAGAGGGACTCAGGCCCTTGTGACTGAGGGATGCATGCTCTGGAGCTGCACGCATGCTCCTCATGAACACCTTGTGCACAACGTCCATGTGCCATTGTGCGTGTGTGGCTGCGCGCGTGTCGCAGCATAGGAGCTTCGTACCCTAGTGTCACACAGCAGCAAAGGCGCACAGCCGCAAGCCAGCTATGAGACCTCTAAGCTTGTTACTGCCCAAACTCCTGCTGTACTATCAAGCGCTCCCAGCCTCTCACCTCTGTATGAAAGTAGTCCATGAACGCCGCCCCATACTCGTCCCCATACGCAGTGGCCACCTCGAACGCCATGTCCAGCTTCAGGGCATACACTGGCTTGCTGGCACCCAGCAGGCAGTCACGCACGAACGCGGCCAGCTGCTTTGGAGCACTCTCAGTGGGGGCTGCAGCTGCTGCGGCTGCTGCAGCTGTGACGCGCGGCACGCTGGTAGGGTGCAACACGAGCATGGGCGCGAGGGCTGCTGAGTGGATGCCGTCAGAAGGGCCGGTGGGTGATGGATCAACTGAGGCGACCTTTGGGTTGGCGTACTCACCAGTGACAGTGATGGTGCCCTGTGGAGTGGGGTGGGGTGGGGATGGAAGGATATATTTGATGAGAGGGGGTGCGACCGGTGAAGGCAGGGGGATAAATGGCCAAAATGGAATTGTTTGCGACCGTGGTGCAAACAGCCAGGGGTGGGCTTCACACCCAGCCGGGCTCATTTGCCTATCTCATCACAGCAGCCATGTCAACAAGCAGTGCCGGTGCCACGTCCAAAGCCATGAGTGAACACCCCCCCGCTGCACTCTTCAACACGCCCCACAGTCCACGTCTCTCGACCCCTTATCCCACCCCACCCCACCGCGCACCGCACCGCACCCAAGGCACGACCAGGCCTCCCACCCCATGGAAGGTGGGTGGTCGCCAGGGTGGCCCCTGTCATGCAGCATGTCATGAATTTCCGAAACTCACTCTCTGCTGCCTACACCCCAGGTCCCTGCGGCCTGCTTCCCACTGCCCGCCTTCCTACTTCAGCTGCTGCCCTACCCAACTGCATGCCGCTGCATGCTACTGCATGCCGCTGCATGCCGCACCTGCATGTCGAACAGCACCTCTGCCTGCAGCACCATGTCATGGCCAGGTGGTGGGTTGAAGAACATGATGGTGTCCTTGCCACGTATCACTGTGTGTTCTACAGCCTGGCGCAGGGGTATGCTGGGGCCCAGGAAATGGTCCAGGCTGGCAACAACCACATAACCACTGGCCAAAGAGGGGATCTGACTGGCAGCAAAGGCAATCTCTGAGAGTACGGCTGGCTGCTGGCCAGCGGGGATGCCTGTGTTGAGGAGGTTGGAGGGGGGGAAGCCACCAGATGCTGCACGGTCTGCAGCCCATGCAAGGTAGCCATCATGGGTCTCAGGGCTGGTGACAATGAAGACCTGCGCCCATGCATGGTGCCGTGCGTGTTGCATGGGTGTATGGGTGCGTGGGTGCAGGGTTCTGTGCAGTGCTGCATGTCCGGTGTGAGGAGCGGTCGCGTTGGCAGGTTGGTTGGGCACAGGGGAATGCAGAGTAGGAAGTGCGCAAGGCAAGCATCCACTGGCCTTTCCGCGTGAGCTAAGTGCCAAGTGTGCTGTATCAAAGCTGGGACACGCTTATCTGGTGGCCTGTGTACATGCTGCCATGCTTGCATGCATGTGCATGGAATGCATGCCAGGCCCCCATGCATGCCAGCCCACCTTGTCCACCACTGGAAGGAGTCGCGTGCACGTTTTCAGAGCTTGCATCCAATATGATACCAATGGGACGCCACCAAATGACTGGAGACCTGGCGACACGCCTGCAAGAAGGCGATAAATACTGTGAATCGCAATGCTTTGTTGCCGGTATACTGCTGCATACCTACCATGTTCTCCGATGTTGGTCGCTAAGAACAGGAGCTTAACCTGCATGTACGCCCCGCCCAAATGAGTTCAAGCTTTGCCAGCGTAGCTAGCAGACTATTTAATCGCACACCTGTGAACCCATGTTGTGCTCCTGCCGTCTAAGCTAGTGCTTCGAAGCCCCTGTAAAGCTGGTGGGAAGGAGTATACAGGAGCTCTTGAGTGTGTAAATGCGTTTTGCATCCAGCTCTTCAGGCGTGCCTATGAGCCCTGTAGTGTGGCCACAGAAACGGCCTGTACCACGTGTTCACAAGTTCAAAGCAGCCATATATATGTGGCGGACGTGCACAAGATGACATGCATTGAACCAATCACATAATTCTCTGAAGTTGCTTTTCACAGGACACGCGCGCACAGACCCAGTGTGGAATTGCAGCAAAATAACGCGTGCTCTGTATACTATATGAAGACTGCCCCTAACAGTCTGAATGTACGCCATGTCTCCGTGTGCGCCTGGGCAATCTAGGCTGCAGGCAACGAGAAGCGATCTCAACGAGAGCCTGCAACATCATCCCACCTGATGACGCCCCATAAAGGCCTTTGATGATGACGCCCCCTTGCACCACACTATTCCTCACCACATCGCGCACGGTTTAAGAAGAGCCAAAACCTCACATCCTGTCCACAATCCCAATTTTTCTATACAGATTCCCGCTTACGATGGCCGTCAAGGTTGCAATCATTGGAGGGTCTGGTCTGCTTGGCGCGTACCTGACGCACGGCCTCCTGGACAACGGGGGCTATGAGGTGACGGTGGTGAGCCGCAAGGTAAGCCACTGCGCTCTGCATGCGCAAGCCTTGCCCTTGGTGAAACGTGCTGTTAAGCTATGGCGGGTTTCGTTTGTGCGCAGGGCGGAGACGCTTCAAAGCTCGAGCCATTCACCAGCAAGGGCGCCAAGGTCGCATACGTTGACTTCTCTGACGATGCTTCGCTGGTGGAAGCCCTGAAGGGTAAGTGTCAGTTTCAGGCATCATGCATGCGCAACACGCGTACATGCCATGTGCACAAGCACAAGCGGCCTGGCCTTCGCGCACCAGCTGTACTCACGCGCGCTTGGCACAACTTGCGGGGGAGCCTGGTGTTGACTGCGCACATACGTGCTCTGATCATGCATGCGCTGTCCCCATGCCCTGAGCTCCACACCCTTCACCTGGGACCGTGGGTTTGCGCACAGGCCAGGAGATTGTGGTGAGTGCCGTGGGCACCGCCGCCCTTGCTGACCAGCCCAAGTACATCGAAGCCGCCAAGGCTGCGGGCGTGCGCCGCTTCGTGCCGTCCGAGTTTGGCCTGGACACCACCGCCCCAGGCGTGCGCGAGTGAGTGGCGCGGCCCTCTGTTGCAACTGTGTGGCTGTTCCTCTGAGCAGGCAGCTGCGTACCAGCCTGCCACGTCACCACGAATCTATCTGCGCGCCAGCCCTCCCACCCCTGCGCTAGTGGCCCTGCACCTGGCCCCTATCCTTTGAGCCCATGCCATTCGGCGCAGCACACATGGAGCGAGCAATTGGGATGGCATGCGCCCGTGCTCACCGACGGTACTACCTGTACTGCCTTACTGCTGCCTGTACCGCTGCAGGTACTTTCCCGCGCTCGGCTACAAGTATGCTGCACAGGATGCCGTCAAGGCATCAGGCCTGGAGTGGACTTTCATCATCAGTGGCTTCTTCATTGAGACCCAGGTGTGTGGCCTTGAATTGCTGCAAGAATATGCCATCGGCATGGCAGCACCTTTGGTAGCTGCACCTGCAGTGGCCTGCATGCCTGAGCTTGCAGCCCTCCCACCATAGAGCAGCGGCCTTAACCCGCCCGCATGGCCCACGCGCCACATTGCCGCCTCACGCAGTTCACACCGATGTTCGAGTGGGACGTGCCCGGCGGCAACGTCGTGACAAAGGTGGGTGCGCATGGTGCCTACCCCGCGCCTGCCAGTGCTTGCGCCAAGCAGGACGCCGCAGCCGCTCACGTACACCATCTACACTCTGCATTGTTGTAGCCGCCCATGTGCATGCAGCCATGCACACGTGCTTGAGCTGGCCTTACACATGGCTTGTTGACATGATCGACGCGAGTGCGGTGTAAGGTGCTGTATTGCTTGCAAGTCTTGAAGTATCCGGCTGCTGTATTGCTTGCCAGTCCTCAAGTATCTGGCCGCTTGGTGTGTGTACTGCGCAGGGCAACCCCAACCAAAAGTTCACGATGTCCTCTCTGGAGGACATTGGGCGCTGGACTGCTGAGGCACTGCTGGACCCTAAGTCAAAGTGGGTCAATCAACAGGCTGGGTCCCGGCAGCAAGCAGTAGAGTTCAAAGAGTTAACGGAGGTGGGAGCGAGCCTGGCGTGGGAGCTGACATGGTGCCTGGGCACTTGCCACGCACCTGTGCCTTTCTGTACTGCCTCAACGCCTCACTGCCGTGCTGCACACTTTTGTTCCTGTGAGGGCATGTGCGTGTCGCGTGTCTCACGCTGCCACCTGCCTTGCGCGGCTACTGCAGGAACGCGACCATCTACCTACAGGGCCAGCACCTGTCCTACACGGAGATCATCAAGACAGTTGAGGAGGCCACAGGTGGGCTTGCCTAGACGGCTAGAGGGCTATATGTGGCATGCATCCATGTCCCATGCGTGCGCAGTGTGGTGCTATTGCTTGAGACTCATAACGGGGCATTGCATAGATATGGCTGCGTACTGTGTTTGTGCTTGGCACCATGAAAGCATCACACCAAGTCCGGGTCCCGAATCCATGGTTGGTTTCATTGTAAACGACCACACCTGGTTGATACCTTATCATGCGCAGGCAAGACGCTTAACGTGAAGCATGTGAGCCAGGCTGAGCTGGAGGAGACGATCCGTTCAGCTCCCAACCTGTTTGCCGTCTTCATTGACCTGCTGTACCGTGCGATCGCCGACGGAAAGGCTGACGTGCCAGCTGACCAGCTGTACCGCAGCCCAAAGGATGCCAAGGTCACTGTGGCGTCCCATGCTGCAAAGGCATTCAAGTGAAAGCCAGTGAATGAATGCGGTCCGGTTGAAGGTGGGGCTGGCTGCGTGGGCTCACTCACTGGCTGCTGGATGCGTACTGGGGCTGGGTTGAAGGTCCTGGTTGTCTTCCATGCATGGGGGGGGCCCACAAGGGCCTTGCTGCTTGCATGCTCTCCCCAGCCCAGCCATGTACAGCTGCCATGTGTGTGCTGGGCGTCAAACCAGACTGTGCATGGAGTAACCTCTGTAGCCAGATGCGCGCAAGGGCTGGAACCTTCTGAAACCTTCTGAACGTACATTTGGTATGGGAAGATTTGAGACTGTGAGAACGATTGGATGGCAGTTGGCCAGTGGAGGGGCGGTTTGTGATGAGCGCACGCACTTCGGTACAGGAACTTGGCGCGCATGGGTTGCATCTCCAGTATGGCTCATGTAACGCAAGATGCCGTAAGTTGCTGATCGTGGTATGAGAGATTGGAACAGCAAGCCAAGCGTCAAGTGCCTGTGCTGCTTGAAGATCTACACAACAACATGATGAGTTGCCTTTTTGCTTTGCCTGTTGCTTTCGCTTGCCCTGCTTTTACTGCTTCTTTGCTATCCAGACTCCACACTATTGGTCACATGTACATGGTCCCCAACTGTATATATTCAAAGCTGCTGTAACTGAGAACTTGTTCTGAGTTGTAGCACACGTAGCATCATCTGTGTAGCCTGCACAGCAGTTGCAGTACAGGTGGTCAGCTGCAGTACACCTGAAACTTCTTCGGAAGATTGGCAGCATCGAAGAGCACTCTATCTCCGTTACTGACAGTCATGCGAGCTAGAGCCGTGAAAGATGCAGTAATGACGTTCGAACAATGTCAAGAATTGATCGCTGTTTGCCAGGCGCTCTCCGTCCTGGGCTATAGGGATCATGTGACCAGTGCCACAATCCATGATGTTGCAACATCACTGCCAGAGCTGCTTGTGCCATTGGTGAGCGGCACATGAACAACGCACTGCATGCCGCATCGCTTGCTTGCCCATGCGGTCAATCAAGCTCAATGTGCACTGAGCTGTTGTTGCATGGGGGGCCCGCAGGTGCGTGCACGTTACCAAGTGCTGCAGGAGGTTGAGCAGGGGTTAGATGCCCTGGGCGAGCTGTTTGTGGAGTTCACGGCTGTGATGGCATGGCATGCAGGAAGCTCCTTGGGGTGGCATGCCGACGACAACAGGTGTGTGCACGCATGTGGGAGGGGGCTCAGTGCAGTAGTTGAGCAGGTTCACAACAAGTACCACAGCATGCAGCATCAGGCATGCAGGGCTGCATGCACAGAGGGTGTACAGTATCGCACATGCAACGCAAAGGGTTTGTATTGCTTTGCACGTCACGTGGTACATCACAGCACGCTGCACATCGTGTAGCTGCGTGTTGGGAGCAGTTGACTCGCCACACACGAATGCAAACCGACATGTAGTGCCCTACACCCTGGCCCTGCAGGGAGTACCTCAGACAGCGCCACGCATCAGCAGTTGTGTACCTGAATGCCCCAGCAGCCAGTCCAACAGGCGACAGTGGGGCGGAGCCAGAAGCCACAGAGGACGCAGCTCTCTCTGCCTTTGCAGGTGGAGATTTTCTGTTCCAGGACCCGCCCCAGCGCATCACGCCAGCACCTGGGAGGCTGGTGTGCTTCAATGCGTGTGAGGTACACCGGGTGGAGGAAGTGCGGCCTGTACGCCACAGGAGCGGTCATGCGGCAGGGGCGGCCCCAAATGGGGCACCTCCAGCAGCGACAGCTGCAACCCCGGCTGTGACCGCAGCAGCAGCCCCAAGTGCAGTCCAGCGGCAAGTCAGCGCGCAAGGCGCGCACAATGTGCTTAGTCAGGAATGCACAGCAGGCACAAAAGGTGTACATGTGCAGCTGGCAGCAGCAGGACCAGGTCAGACAAACGGGCCAGCTGCGCATGCTGCCACTGCAGCTGAGGCATCTGAGGGGCCCGGCGGCTGCAACAAGGCAGCCACCACAGGCGTATCGCCACCCGGCACTACAGTCGTGGGGGTGGGCGGTGCGCGGTACACACTGGTCATGTGGTTCACTCGGGACGCAGGGCACCAGGAGGACACTGCGGTACATGCGTACTGCCGCGAGCTGTCTCCTGAAACAAATTGTATCAGCTATTGTGAAATAACCAGAAAGTTATACGTCATGTATGTTGTGTATGGGTAAAGGAGACATGCATTTGCGAGCCACTCAACTGTGAGGTACCGTAACCAACAAATAAAGATAAAAAAAAATAATGCCATGTACGGCTGCGAGTATAGGAAACAGTTGTGCGTGTGCCAGTGCGTGTGCAGGTGCAGCAGGTCATTGCAGCAGCAACACACATGGTACTTGATGCGATGACGACGGAGCCCTGCCCTGCCCATGCTGCCCTCAGGTTCTGTCACGGCTGATGTGCCTGCACCTGCCACGGCCGCCCCCACTCCCTCACACAATGTACCTAGTATGGTGGCCTTGTAGCAGCAGTAACAGCGACAGCCAGGGAGGCACGTGCTTTGTAGACCTGCGCTTGTTGCGCTTCAATGCGCTTGGCCTCTCTGCGCGCCCCATCCCATCGCAGCTGTTCTCTGAGGGTCCCGCCGGGCAGGTTCAGAGCTTAAACGCTGCTAAACATGGACACTCTGGGGCCAGCCCAGATGCAGCTCTGGCCGTGTATGGCGGCGAGGATGGTATAGATCCGAGCCGCGTGCTCAAGCGTGCACGTGTATGCAGGCCGGACACGGGTGCACAGGCAACCACTGGACCCCCAATCAGGCTGCAGTCCTCAGTTGTGGTCATGGAACCAGAGGGCAGTGGGGATGGGCCGTGGGAGGTGTGGGTCGAAGCAGTGGCCGACGCAGACTCATCACAAACATGTGCCGAAGGGACGTCGTTGGCGACTGGTGGCGCATCACCACATGTGTGTCGTCAAGATGCCAACGGGTTGCGGCCCAGCACAGCCTCTGATGTTAGGGCACATGTTCACGTGGATGACACTGGCTGTGTGCGGCTGCGCTTCAGTAGCCTGGAGGATGCTGCTTTCGCAGTCTTTGACATGCTGCGGCTCAACGGTGGCAGCCCCCGTGGGCTACGGCACACACTGCGGCAGCCTGACCGTGCGGCTGTACTGCTGCAGGCCCACTTACAGTACGCAGCAGCCTTGTTGTCGCAGCTGAAGGAGGGCCTGCCTGCATGGCAGCATGCGGGCGTGCTGGTGCCTCCCGAAGATGTGGCTGTGAAGGGGGCTCATGCACAACTTGATGGTTAGACAATTGTGGCGTGGAAAGGTTGGTCCATGCGGTTGCTCGAGCTGCGTGTTAGCTGAGCACCTGGGCTGACGGGCAGACTCTGTGCAAGCTCCGCCACCAATGCCTCTCCGTGCCTGCTGCTGCAATGGGGGCGCATAGGGGATGCGGACCCAGCGTGCTTAAGGGGTTACATGGGCCACGACAGTCCAGGTGAGCATTGGGGGCAGCTCCGGCACAGCTGTTAAGCGCCAGCAGCTGGTGCTCCTTGCTCCAAGGCACTCTGCCAGCATGCGAATTAGGCGCCTGGCTGGCTGGCCTGGCTGGATCTGCTCGCAAGCATGGCTCTGGTCGCAACAGACGAGTAGTAGTGCCCCACTGATGATCATAGCAAATTGTACAGCCTAAGGTACACAAAGGGCGAAATGCAAAGCGAACGGTCCACATTCAGGAAAGATGTCTCAGCAGGCCGGCAAGTCTCTGCTGAATTGGGCGCTCCAGGCCTCCCGCAGCTTTGCTGCAGCAGCCCCTGGTGGGTATGCTGCGCTGATTCAACTGATTTACTCCCGATGACGATTTGCATCGAATGCCCTACTGAAAGCTGCGTTCTCTGGACAATCACAGGCCCCCAGCGCAAGGTCGCTGTGCTGGGCGCTGCTGGTGGCATTGGCCAGCCCCTGTCCCTGCTGCTCAAGGTGAGGGTGGGCCTGATCCTGCAGCTGGATCATGGGCATGGCCAACATGCCCAAACGTGATGGGGCCCTGCAGATGTACAGCACCAGGGCAGCAAGGCGTTGGTCAGGAGTGCTCATCGGTTTACGCAATCGTGTTCTGTGCTGTGTGCCATGCAGCTCAACAGCCAGGTGACCAACCTGTCCCTCTACGATATTGCGGGCACCCCCGGCGTTGCTGCTGATGTCAGCCACTGCAACACCGTGGCCCAGGTCAAGGTAAATAGCGGCCCCGCGTTGGGGATTGTGCAGCTGGTTGTAGTTGCCCTGCATCAACCCCTGGTCATGATGTTCGCAGCCTGCCTGACCCCATTCAACACGGACCAACGCCCTGTGCTTATGGACTGTCACGATGTTGCAGGGGTACGATCAGGCTCAACTGGCCGAGGCTGTGCGCGGTTGCGACCTGGTGATCATCCCCGCCGGTGTGCCTCGCAAGCCCGGCATGACCCGTGATGATCTGTTCAAGGTTTGCGAAAGCAACTCTCATGCCATGCCATGCTCATGCTGTGATGGGGACATACTGTGCCATGTTTGGATTGTGGCAAGGCAAGGCAATGTCCTTGCTTGGTGCAACTGCGCAGAATGCAGGGAGTGCACGCTGATGGGTTGCAATTCATGTAGTCAGCGGGCTCGGGCTATGCGCGGGGCGGCTCTGGGGTACATGTGCCAAAGTTGCGCACATGCTCACGAATGCAAACTGTGCACGTGCGCTGCAGATCAACGCCGGCATCGTGAAGGGGCTGGTGGAGGCTGTGGGCAAGCACGCCCCTGGCGGTGAGCTCTGCTGCGCAATGCATGCTGCATGCCTGGTCGTGGCTCTTGCCTGTTTTGCTCGGTTCTTCGCTGTCTGCATGTCACCGCACAACACCGCATGCATGGCAGTCAGAACTGCACAAAGCCATGAACCGTGCTCTGACGATAGCATGCATGATGGTAGTATTGAGTGCGCATCACATCCTTGACTGGGTCCTTGTACCTGACCCCTTTCCTCCTTAACTCTTACCCCCGTCCGACCACTCTCACACACCTGCAGCCGTGATCAACATCATCTCCAACCCCGTCAACTCCACCGTGCCCATCGCCGCGGAGACGTTGAAGAAGCTGGGCGTGTACGACAAGCGCAAGGTGCGGGCTGATACGGCTGCACCAGTTTTCGTGCCTTAAAACAATACCTCTCTTTGAAATTTTGAGCTGGCACCAGCAGGCCCTTGGGACATGCAGCAGGAGCAGTCTACACATATGGGAAGCGGACGTGGAAGGGGCGTGGATCAGTCTGCACACGTAGGGCACAGAAGGACTGAGGGGGCAGGGCTGGCTGAAGAGCCCAGCGAAGCGGCAAGGGGTGGAGCATGCGGACCCATTGGTCCCACGCATGGGCGTGCCTGGTTCCAGGCATACACAGAGGCCTGCGCGCACTGTGCAGCATCGAGAATGCTGCTGCGCGCACGCCACGCCTCATCTGCGCAGGTGCTGGGTGTGACCACGCTGGATGTGGTGCGCGCCAAGACCTTCTATGCCGAGAAGAAGGGCCTGGACGTGGCCACCGTGGATGTGCCTGTGGTGGGCGGCCACGCGGGTGTCACCATCCTGCCCCTGTTCTCCCAGGTATGGAGTTCAGGACACAGGGCACAGTGCTCGGGGGGCTGCAGGAGGGTAGCTCAATGGGCACGGCACGTGTGCTCTGCCTGTGCGGAGCCAGCTGTGGCGCCGCGTGCATGGCGCAGCAGCACGGCAGGTGCAAGGACAGTAGGCAGAGCACGTTGGGGCTGCAGCATGCATGAGCACTGCTTGCCGTGCTGTGTCCGTGCCAGCGGTGTTTGTTTCCCCACTGACTGATGCCAACTGAGTGGCAAGGCCGGATGCATGGCCCAGCGGTGGAATACCACAGCCGCGCCATGATGGTCGCAGGTGACACGTGCTACAACACCACACCGCACCCAACACCGCACCCGCCATTAGCCATCTGTTACCATTCCTACCACCCTGTGCCACCCGCACCATGCTTTCACCGAATGCCACACACACTTGTGAACGCAGGCCACCCCCAAGGTCACCCTGACCAAGGATGAGCTGGACGCACTGACCAAGCGCACCCAGGATGGCGGCACTGAGGTCGTGCAGGCCAAGGCCGGCAAGGGCTCTGCCACGCTGTCCATGGCATATGCCGCTGCCCTGTTCGCGGACTCCGTGCTGCGCGGCCTGAACGGTGCGCGCGAGCACATCGGCGGCAAGGGGCATCGTGCATGCTGGGGATGTGCCTGCCGCCATGCCAGCCATGGCGCGCGGTGAACTGAGGAGGGCATGGCAGAGGGAACGGGCTGAAGATGGACACATGGACAGCAGCAATGTGACATAGGGTGGTTGGGTCAGGGGCACCATTTGCACTGGCTGCATACTGGTGGGGTGTGCAGACGCACGGCTGCGCGCATGTGTCAATCATGTCCCGTGTATCCTGCTACGCCACTGCATTTGTTGCTCCTGCCGCATGGCCCCTTGGCATCAAGTGTGACATGTGGCTGATGTGTGCTCTACCCTGCAGGCCACACCACGTACGAGTACACGTATGTGGATTCCAACATCACGGAGGTGCCCTACTTTGCATCCAAGGTCAAGCTGAGCACCGAGGGCGTGGAGAAGGTGTACGACCTGGGCACCCTGTCTGACTACGAGAAGGAGGGCCTCAAGGCAGCCATCCCCGAGCTGCACGCGTCCATCCAGAAGGGCATTGACTTCGTCAAGAGCTCCTAAACGATGGATATGAGCGCGTGTGCCCGCACTCGCGAGCTCACCCTCGCCGTGCAGTGTGGGGACGGTCACGGCCCCAAGCGCGCAGCCCGTCCTGGCCGTCGGCAGATGCCAGGGCGCGGATGCAGCAGCTGCGCGGTGGTTTGGTGTTGTCTTTCAGTGGTGGATGGCAGCGGTTTGAGGTCAGTTGCCGTGCGCAATCATGTGTAGGTGGCGCTGCCTCTCGCAGGTGGACTGGGGCTTGGCGCCTGGCTTGACGTTTTGCACTTGGTTTGAGCGGTTTGAATCCGGTGTATACGGCGCTGCTGCTATGCATGTGGCTGCCCCCATGTAGCTCTCTGCTCCTGTTTTTCTCGCTCCACCCATCAGTTCATCGTGGGAGCAGTCAATGTAACGTAGCAGACTCTCACATCTCAGCCTCTTTGCCCAGTCACGAGTCAGCTACACCACCTGTGCTTGTAGGTGGTCAATAGTTACATATAATGACAAATGCACATGGCCACACAAATGCTGGGCCACCATCCAACAGCAAACAGGTTCTTGAATCAGCGGCTATAAAAGCGACTCGCCACCCCGGCGCCAGGCGTTGGCCCTCCACCCATCCCCCCATCCCCTGCCCCTCCATACCCAGATAACCCACCAATCGGCTGGTCCACACCGCCCACCCCGCCATACCGCACCCCGCTGCCTGCCCCAAAGGTGCCGCCCACAGGAGCTGGTGTTGAGCGTGCTGGGGATGCGGGCGCGTACGGCTTGATGCCTGTACCCAACCCCAACCCCGCATACTTGGACGCGGTGGTTGCTGCGCCCATACCCCCCGTTAGCAGCCCTGCACCAGATGTGGCAGAGGACGGCAACCCTGGGGGCGCAGGCAGTGCCGCAGACATGGATCCAGTGGCAACTGAGGACGATGCGGGCGGGGCTGGCGTGGGTGCGGCCGTGAGCGCGGGGCGGTACGCATACCGTGACCCAGGCACCGCGCCTGCCGCGCCCAGCTGCGCCTCGGTCACCTGCTGGTTCAGCCACCGGATCATCTGCTCGTTGCTCTGCAGCTGCGCCTTGCTGTCCTCCAGCTTGGCCTTGAGCTCGCTGTTCTCGCTGCGCAGCGCACCGACCTGCAGGGTGGTGCCCAGCGCAGTGCACGCGACGCTGGGTCACCTGATACGTTACTCATATCACGACAAATTTACGAAGACGACAAAATTAAGTGAGACTCAGCATGCCTCCATCGTGAAGCTCTTCTTCATCTTGTGAAGCAATGATACAAAACCTCATGCCCACGCCTGCCGACCCAAACGAGAGCACCCCCGCACATAGCCCCTGGCCCCTGCCCCCTTCCCAGCCCAGCCGCTCACCTCGTTCCGCAGCCCCTCCGCCGCGTTGCTCAGCTGCTGCAGCTCTCGCTGCGCCTGGCCCAGCCCGCCCTCGCGCGCCTGCAGCTCCTCCTCTTGCCGCACGATGATCGCCTGCTTGCGCTTGACCTTCTCTTTGGACAGCTTCAGGTCGTTCTGAAGGACCAGCGGCAGGGTGGGGCGACGCAAGGGACTGGGCGAGCTGGGCATGGCTGGTGAGCAGCAGCAGGCAGGCAGGCAGGCAGGCAGGTGTGCGTGCCGTTGACGCACCACTTACAGTACCAACCCTACCAAACCAGCATAGATGCAGCTCTCCCTTGCATAGTAGGAAGCAACACGGCATGGCACAGACATCGAGATAACCGTATGGTGAACGTACCTTCCTTGTATCATACAACCATGCCATAACATACTCTGCCCCTAAATCTTCTCCGCCCTGCTGCTCGGCCCCAGGCCCTCGGCACTCGCCGATCTGCTGGCCACGGCGCTATAGCATTTAACCCGGTCATGCAGCAACTGCTCAGCGCACACCCACCATCAGCTTCTCGATGATCTGGTTGCCCTTGAGCACCTCGGCCTGCGCGTCCTTGGCCCGTTGATCATGCCCAGCAGCCGTGTCCCGCAGGTCAGCCACACGGCTGCGCAGACATAACACACGCACACATGCACACTTGGATTGGATCACGGGTCCATGCAACTGCTGGGAGGCTCTTGCACCCATGAGGTGTACAGCCACACCACCCAACCCACACCCACACACGCACGCACCCACACGCGTACAGCACCGCACGAGCCGTCAGCAGGGAGGCTCCATCACGGCTTGCTCATCCTCCATTCTTCTGTCCCACCCCACGTTCCAGCCCACCCCAGACCTACCTCGCCACAGCACCCATCACTGCCTGTTCAGCCCCCAACCTGCCTCCTCCGCTTCCACCACCCCTGGCCCCTGTACGCACCTGCAGCCCAGCCCAAACTCACGATCCCCGACCCGCACCTGTCCAGCTGCTTCACGCTGGCCTCCAGGTCTCGGATGCGAGACTTCTGGCCCTCAATGAACTCGGCCTGCGCCGACGCCTTTTCATCCAGTGCCACCAGCCGGGCGCGCAGCTCGTTGACTGCCACCTCGCGCTCTGCCTTTTCTGTGGCCAGTGTAGCGTTGGATGCACGAAGCCGTGAGACCTCGTCCTCCAGCGACCTGCAGGCACCACAGCACGGGCGGGTTCAGCACAGCACACACAGCACGCAGCACAGCATGCACACCACAAGTATAAGCGCAGAGTCAGCCCTGGAGTCAGCCGCAGGGCTACTCACACCATGCAGGGCCTGTGGATGTGTGGCATGTTTGCAACTATGCTGCACAGCCAAAACCAAGTCAAGCGCGCCAACGGTGGGGCAAGCGACACCTGTGTGTGCAATGAATATAGGTATGCAGCTGCTGTTCTGCCCCTGCCCTGCAGCCTCGAGCGTGGCTCCAGACATGCTGCACAACGCCCTTGACTGCATGCCCAGCCGCACTGCAGCAGCAGCAGCAGCAGCAGTAAGCCCCGAAACTCCACACCTGTTGGCACCCTCTGCGGAGCCCAGCCGGTGGCTCAGCTCCGACACCCGGCTATCCAGCTCATACTTGGTGTCACGCAGCTTGCGATTCTCCGTGTCCAGCTCAGCGTTGCGCGCAGCTAGCGCGTCCAGCTGCTCTCGCAGCTTGCGCTGCACTTCGGCCAGCTCCCTGCAGCATGGTAGGCACCCGGAACCAACACACCTGATGCCGTGATGGTCATGTGGGGCCGGATGCACACATCACGTGTGCTCTCCCCTCTCCCTCTGTCTCTCTCTCTCTCTGCGTCCCTCTCCCGCTGCGTCTCTCTCATCTCACATCTCTCTCTCACACACAGGTGAGTTGCGCTAAACCCTAAACCCTAAACCCTTGAAACCCTAAACCCTTGCTGTTCGTGCATCGCCCTGGCTGCTGCCTGACCCATCCCCAAGCTGCCTGAACCATCACCCACCGCTCATGCGCCTCTTTGAGCTGCGCGCGCTCCTGCATACGCTCCTCTTGCGAGGCTGCCCGCTGCGTCTTGGCATCTGCCTGTACTTCCAGCAGGTGCTTGTCGTACTGCTCCTTCACCTCAGCCAGCTGTGTGCGCGTGCTGGCGAGCTGTGCACTGTGGGTGTCACGCTCCGCCTGCGCGAATCAAGTCAGATAACACAGGGCAGCATCGCCGTGTGTGGGCTGGGTGGCCGTCAAAAGAATTGGACTGCAGGCCGCAGCCACCCTCACACCATGTATGGAAGCACTCCTTCGTAAGTGCTCCCAAGTGCAACTATCGCAATGGATTTTGTGCTGTACCTTGGTCTTTTGCAGTTCATCCCCCAGCTCGTGAGCATTGGTCTTGACTTCCAGTAGGCGGAACGCCAGGAACTGCGCACAACATGGTCGCAGCGTGCCGATGCACAACAACAAGAGTCACCGGCTGCCATACCCACAATCACGGCGGTGTGCACAGGCCATGCAGCGGGTTCTGCAGCACAAATCGTCCCTCTGATGTGCTGAACACAGGCGCACCTGCTTGACAGCTGCGTCGTTGCCTGGCCTGAATGCCAGCGTGATGTGTGGCAGCTGCTTGAAATCGTTCGTTTCCATGATTTTGAAAATGGATTCAGAGCCGCGTACTGTCAACACAGCTTGAAACCTGCAGCATGCATGATGCACGCAGTTTGGGTTGCGGGCAGCATGCTGGATGGTACGGGTGTGGTTGTGCATGCCACATTGTGGACACACAGCAGCAACGCGGCTTACAGACCCCAGTTCATATCAGTGCATGCATGGCATCCACATGCAGCATGCAACATGCACATGCATGCGTGGAGCGCACCTGGGCGCATCTGCGGGCTGTGTGGAATTGCATTTGTCCAGCAGCGTGATAATTTTGCCAGGAAAGCTGGCAAAGTCAACAAGGATGCCCTGCTCATTCTTCAGGCTCTGAAAATCCTCCTCGCTGACCTCCAAGGAGTGCAGGAAGTACAGGTCGCTCTCGCTGGAGATGTGCACTCGCAGAATCTGCGTGCGTGATGAGCAGCTGTGTGAGCGGGGGTGCGGGCTGCGGGCCCACATTGTCGACAGCTGTGCCCATATTTCATACCCGCATGTTGTGGTTGTTCCGGGCGACGCCGGTCAGGATCCTGAATGTCAGCTCCTCAAATTGATCCTCCCGCTCCGTCTGCCGCAGCAGCACGGGCACAGGCTTCCAGAAAAGGGTTGTGGCAGTTTGCAGGTCGAAGCCTGTGCCCAAGCTGCCAGGGCCCGCACGGCTGTCATCTTCTAGTACTAGTGGCATGGTCAGACGTCAGAAAGCTCGTTAGTCAACAATGGTCAAGATTGCAGCTGCGGGCCCTGGTTTCAACACATGCTGGCGTATGTGCACGCTTCAACCTCATGCACCGTCATGACCTGTGCAGCACGAATTTTCAAGTGTATTGCCTGTACAATCAGTTAGGTTGTTCAGATGAGTGTACATACATACATGCGTGCTTCTCCTTTCGGAGCTGTGTAGTCACGGCATGCCCCGGCGCGCCGCACCATGCAGCAGCTCGGACAGTGACACCTCAGACAGTGGAGATGATGAGCTGACAGTAGCCCCTGAACGCTATGCATCACTGCAGCTGCAGCTGGGGCTGAAGGGCTGGTGAGGACGGTGAATGTGTCATGGGCAGTGGGTGTTTGCACACATCATGGGTCTGGCCGCGCATGGGCCCACACATGACTGCATGCTGCGGGTGCAGGTCAACCAGGCCGCGTGCAGTGCAGGAGCTGACAGCGATCACGAGCGAAGTTTATAAAACACATGCCACCAAGGCCACTCAGGCGGCGATTTTTGCAGACATCACAAGTGCAATCCAGCTGTGCGACAGGTGCGCTGACAGCTCATGGGCAGCTGCTCAGGGCTTGAGGGCCACTCATGTGCGCACAGTGGGCAGGATGCACATCAGCTGTCACTACAGGCCTTTGCATGGATCCGGAAGCATGCGACGGTGCAGGGTGCATGACGCCCGCGGCAGCATGGTGGACGGCGTCACCTCCCCGCATGCAGCTTTCGAGGTCCTGCGTTGCAGAACACTAAGTAGAGTAGGCGACCTCATGTCTGCCGACTACTGTGTGAGCATGCTTGCACGCATGCGTCCACCATGGTTGGCGCTCGCATCATTCACACCATTGCATGACCTGCACGCAGGCGGCTTGCATGCCGCCAAGCAGTGGAGGACTTAGTCAAGGTGGCCAAGCGTGTGCTGCCTCAGCAGAAACGGTGAGGGGTTGCTGACATGTTCACGTCATCACCTGACGCAATGCATTTGTGCACCCAGTGGAGCAGGCAGGCTGTGTTCAGGGACTGTTTGTCTGATCGATGCAGGCTGCATGGTTGCATGGCTGACACCGGGCCACCCTTCCTCGTTTGGCATTGCAGGCAGCAGGTGCAGGGGGAGCACAGCCGTGCAGCCATGGCCATCAAGCGTGCGGAGAAGCGTCAGCAGTCAGGTGTGAAGTGTGGCAGTACCTTTGATCTCTTTGTGCCAGCATTGCACGCGTGCTTCGCATGCAATGTCGGATTTGCATACCTGCCTGCGAGCTTGCACGCCATGCACATGCGGCCGCCACGGCGCCTCATGCGCACCGTACACATGCAACACCGGCATACTGGTTAATGGTCAGCAGCACCAGGATCACAAGGTTTGCCTGTGCTTGGGTATGCAGGCCGTGCAGAGAGTGCAGATGATGGGCAGGCGGACGGCGTGGAGTCCCTGTTTGACCTGCCCCTGCCCACAGCTGTGGTGGAGGAGGTGCTTGGCTTCCTGGACCCAGTCACCCGCGCGCGCGCGGCGTGCGTCTGCAGGTATGAGCTCTTGTTATCGTATATCATATTGCAGTACACAGTGGCCACATCCTCGTTTACTGTACTGCTCCCAGCCAGCGCCGCTCTGACCTACTACTTCTGCACCGCTGCTACAGGCACTGTAGCCCTACTGTTGCACAGCTTGGAGCCGGTACTCCATTCCTTGTATTGCTGTCAATTTGACGCCATGATGTCTGCGCAGGAGCTGGAAGGTGCTTTCAGCCGATCCGCGTGTGTGGCATGCATGGGGTTGCGTGCTGTACCCCAAGGCAGCCAAGCCAGAGCTGCCCTTTGCAGCGCTTGTCACAGGTGGGCCCGCTGGTGGCTTGTGGGTACCCTGTGCTGCCCTGTACAGACTGAAGTCATGCTGCACACATGCTGTGGGCACATAGCAACACATGCACCACGTACTATTTAGCACGGGCTGCCACAGATATGTCTGCATGCCGGGGCTAGTACATGCCACAATCCATTGATACGTTCCAGCTGTAATCCATCGGTGCACCATGTACTACTGCGCATCACAACAATAAACTCACCAGGCGCTACATCCACCGGTCTCTGTTGCTTGTGGCTGCCTCTGCAGCGGATCCGCGGCCTATCTTGCGCTTCCGTGCCTGCCGTGCCCAGCTGGGCAGCACAGCAGCGCCCGTGTGGTGGGACTGCGCGGCCCAACGCCCTGTGGGTCACAGCAGCAGCAGCGGCGGCGGCGGTGGCGGCGGCGCATGCGACACGCCTGCTGCCAGACCATACTTCCCATCTGTTGACGAGGTAAGCACCATGCTGATGGCCTCCTATCAGCATTAAGGGCAGTCATGAGCATTGGTCCTGGGTCTGGTCGTCTGATGCGAGCAAACCTGGGCAGCATACCTGTGCAGGCAGCATACTGTAGTGATGTCCTGGATGCCCTGGCTGTACTGACTTGCTGAATAACTATATTGCCTCCATGCAGCCCAGCTGTGCTCAGGCCTCCTCACACCACCTGTGTGCTAAGCCGCTAGCCATGCTGCCAACCCATGCAGCCGCTGCCCACCCAGGCTTCCGTCTGCGATGTGTCTGATGTGGGCTGAGCCAGGCTTATAATGCTGTTTGAGACACACATAAGTAAACTGAAATTGACTGTTGGGCATGTAGTTCGTTCCACATTGCCTGCTTGGCTTGTGCAGGTGGCGGCATGGCTGCTGGGCAAGAGTGTGGGCCTGGGGCGACGGCGGGCTGGCAGCAGCAGCGGCAGCAGCGGCAGTATCAGCGATGGCGGATCAGATACCGGTGATGAGGCTGCAGAGAGTGGGGCTGTGCGGCATCTACGCATGTGGGCACTGCCTGCAGCATTGCGCAAGTAAGGTTGGTTAAGACACGGTAAGCGGCCCATCACCCGTCGAGCCTGGATGAAGGCTTAGGTAACATAACAGGCCTTTGGCGGGATTCAAGGTAACATGAGAGAGGGAGACAGTCACAGGGAGCTGCCCACTGTCATGCAAATGCTGCGGCACCTGCTGGATGCTGCAGCTGACATTTGGAAGCATTTCGTTGTACTAGTGTTACAGGACGGGTCAAGAAAGAATGAAGAATGGTCAAGCAAACGCACAGCACCGTAGCGTCTTACTAGCATCCACATCAGCCTGCCTCACCCTCAAGCGGGTACTGGGGCACGTAATCAATGTGCACGTCAGGCAACACACAAGATGAGAGAGAGGGCAGAAGTACACAAATGAGAGAACAGATACTCAGCCAATCAGCACATTCATTGCAATTAGTACAGGGTCCGTAGGAGCATCACTTTTGCGCCCGCCCAGTCACCCGCCCGCCCACATCAACACCCATGGTCTGTACAAGCGTGAAAAAAACGTGTAGGCACACTCCCGCCTCCAGCTATTGCCTGCCTTGGCAGCTGGCGACAATCACCATCCATGCTGCCATTGCTACAGCTCTAGCCACTCCAAAAGGGCACAACCCTTCCCAAGGGTCTGCCACCGTTCGTCTGTTGCGCAAAAGGCCGCTCACCGAACTGAACAAACACAGAAACAGCAACAATCAGCACGAGTGGATGGTGGTGGTGGAGCTTGCTACAGGCATCAAAGCCCATCCCCCACTAGCCACAGCCGCCATCAAACCATGCTGGCCCCAGACAATCACAGGAGCACAGCGGTCAGAGGCACGCACTGCAGTGTGATAGAGAGATGTGTGATTGATGGCCTGCACCGCGCATCACCTAGCAAGCGTAAAGAATCCATCAAGTGGCAAACAACCACGCACTGACAGGAACCAATCAATCGAGCAGATAGGATAGCTATGTAGGATAGCTGCAGGCACGTGGCATGCTTGGAGGCACATGCACGGCCATGTCTAGGGCAGGGGCATCCGCCTTTCATCGTCCCCCAAGCAAACACTGATGAGTCCCCTGTTTATGCTGGGCACATACGGCAGCACCACACATGGATCAGGCCACACAGCCGGTCCATCAGGACCTGCAAATTACTTGTCTGTCAGAAGCGGCAGCACTTGCTTGCGTGGGATTATCCCTAAAACATAAAAGTCCAACAAAGCTGCTAGAACTCCCAGGCTGCGTGCCTGGCTGGAAACATAGCTACAGAGCTGTGACCTCTGCCTATGCGCTCGCATGCACAAGGCCTCATCACAAACACCGCCAAGGCCAACCATCAGTGGGGGCATGGGGATAGCCATTCCGTACTGACTAGGCCAATGAAGCACACTTGACACCACGCCACGCTCAGGAAGGGAAGGGGTGGGGTGTGGGGGCACAGGGAGTCGGCTCAAGCGACACACAGGCGTGAGTGAGTGAGCTGCAGCTGCCATAAGAGCAGGGCACACTCCCAGACACTGTGCTCCCCCCACACCACCCTTCCTAGCCACAGCCTCAATTAGGTGGCAGCACAGTACCATGCACAGTAAGTACCATGCGCAGCAGTGTCATGCCTCCGCTCCCCTCTCACACTTCCTCAGTGTGTGGGCATGTGGGGCATGGCAGGCGGCGCAGCTGCGGCGAACCGGCCCATGACCTGCGCCTGCGGCACCTTGCACGCCGTGCCTGACCAGCTGTCGCCACCTGGCACGCCCACATTCATGTAGACCAGGGCGTCCTCCTCACTGTTCGAGCGTGCCATAGACGTCGAGGAGGGCGGCCCGTTTGGGCGCTGAGGTGTGGTGAGCATAGCTGGTGTGGGCTTGGCAACCACTGCAGCGGCGGGCTTGAGCAGCGCAGGCGCTGCTGCTCCGTCCTCCGTGATCGACGAAAGAATGGAGTGCATGTGCGCGGGGTAGGGCTGAGCCGGATGGTGGGGCGCGTGAGGTGCAGCAGCCATCGCTGCCTGCACCTGCCCCTGTGCCGTGATGAGGTTGGTGGATGTGGCGATGGCACGGGCCTTGGGAGCGGCCTGTACAGCGGCTGCTGCTGCGGGCGTGGTGGCCGCTGCTGATCCACCGGACGCAGAGGACATGACCGAAGAGGAAGAGGAAGGCATGGTGCGCATGGAGCGGCGTGCACGGTACTGGTCCACCCACGGGTGTGTGAGCATCTCATGGATGGTGGGCCGCTCAGCCGGGTTCTTGTACAGGGCCTTGGAGATGTACGCCTTGGCCTCCTCAGACAGCTGTGCAGGGTAGTCAGGCGTCTTGGCCACGATGCGCTCCTCCGTGCCCGTGCGGCTCGGGTCAAAGAAGGGGGGGAAGCCGACAAGCAGCTCGTAGGTGAGCACACCAACGGCCCACGCGTCCACGCGCGCCCCATAGTGCAGCCGCTCGTTATCCTTGTTCTCCTCGGGCCGTGACTTGAAAGGGCACCGCAGCACCTCAGGTGCCATGTAGTCAAGCGTGCCCGCCCGGGTCACTGCACGCTCCTCACGCAGGTCGATCGCCAGCCCAAAGTCACCCAGCTTCAGCGTCATGTTCTTCGTGAACAGGATGTTCTCTGGCTTGATGTCGCGGTGGATGATGGCGCGCGTGTGCAGATAGTGCAGCACCCGCAGGAAGGGGTCCAGGACCACCTGCACCGCCAGCCGCTCACTCAGCCGGCCGCCATACTTGTGCAGCAGCGTGAACAGGTCTGAGCCATCGGCATACTCCTGCAAAAGCAGGGGATGGGTGAGGTGGGCGGGGTGGGGTGAGCAAGGGGCGAAGGCAGCCATCAGAGCTCCTCTGCAATGGGATGCATGCACACTTGCACATCCATTCAACACTGGGATGGACCAGGCGGGCAGGTGTGGCTGGGTAGGTGAGTGTGGCAGCTGAGGCAAGACACATCCAAGGGCCTGGCCTGCTTGCCCCAATGCTCACCTGCACCATGATGACGCGGTCACCCTCCTGGAACGCAGCAAACAGGTGCACGATGTTCTCGTGCTGCAGCCCCGCGTGCACGCGCACCTCGCGGTAGATCTGGTACCTGTACAGGTCGCACACCTGTGCACAGCAAAAGAAGCACAGCACAAACGGTGAGAGCAAAGGATAGCAAGGCAAGTCAGGCTGCCTGCTGCTCACAGGCAACACTGCTCAGCTGAATGAGTGTGGGGCTCCAAGTCCAGCACACCAGCAGTGCAGCGTCCATGTGGGCCATGATCGCTGGCTTGCAAGCAGGGACGTGCTCCAACAAGGCAAGCTCGCAGCTCGGGAAGCCAGAGCCCCAACCCCGCTGCTGTTGCAGTACCACAGCCCTCACAGCTGTGTTGTGGGGCTCTGGCCTGCGCAGACATCGGCTGCAGCATGCACGGTCATAACAATTGCACACCCACCGCGGCCAGCGTGTAAATCTTGAGCACGACCACCTCCCCGCTGCGCCTGCACGTCGCCTTGTACACCGTTGATGCGTAGCCCTTGTACAGCTTCTCACCGATCGTGTAGTCATCCAGGCACCAGTGGGGGCGCACCATGCGCGGGGGCAGCGTGTGGGACAGCGCCAGCAGGGTCGTCATGTTGGGGGTGCCCACGGGTGCACCAGGGGGTGGCTCGGCACGTGGTGAGCGCGGCAGCCGGCAGTGGCGCGCGGCGTGCAGCAGGCGGTCTAGGTGGGGAGTCACGAGCGCGGGGCCGGTGTTGGTTGACGCGGCGTGGGCAGGGGCAGGGGCGGGGGCAGGTGAGAGCCCAAAGGTAGCCATGACCTGGGCGTGGGGGCTGGGGCCAGACGCCACAGCAGCCGCACGTGTCGCAGTGGGCATCGTGGTGCTAGTAGATCCGGTGGAGTCGGCAGATGTCTTCTTGGCAGGTGAACGGCCCTCGAGCTCCATGCGGGACACGTTGTCAGCGAGGTGGGCGTGGCCAGATCGGCCGATGGGCGAGTGGGGCGCCAGGGGCGTGGCCGAGCCGGGGGATGCGTAGGGGCTCATTTGCATGGCGGTGGGGCCATAGCGTGGCGAGTCCGAGGGGTGGGGGGTGGAGGGCGTGGTGGGGTGGGAGGAGGACGCGGGCTTGGGAGAGGAGATGGTGGAGGAGCGAGCGCCCACCAGCAGAGGGGACAGCATGTCCACGAGCTTGCGCTGCATGGAGCTGCTCTTCTTGGCCTTGACTGTGGTGTGGTGGTGAGGGAGATGAAGCAGGTTGAAAGGTAGCAGAGATGGCACAGCGTTTTAAGCTGGCTGCGCATGCACCTCGTGCACATGGCATGCAGCACCTGCATGCATGGCCACAGCAGCTGTCTGCGGCTGTCCCGCATGAGGTTCCCACTGCATGTGCTGCCACTGCTGCGTTTAGCACCTGCGCATGGCCAGCCCTGACAATACAGGCGCTGCACTGCTGCGACATGAGCTCAGGTGCTGCAGCGCACCAGGTGATGGCATGTCTGAGTTGCCCATGAAGCGGTCCAGCAGAGAAGCAGGCCCCTCTGCACTTGGCCTCATGTCCGTGTCTGCGGGGGGCGCCAAACGCAAGCAAACATCAACCGTTTGCATTGGAATTGTCGCTGGGACGCCATGGGCAAACGATGGCGGAGGCAAGTAGGCGGGCCATGGACGCCCCTCATGAGCGTTGTTGCAACTTCGTGCCACCCCCCCGCACCAGCTGCACTAGAGCCCGAGGAGTTGTCGCCAAAGCTGTCGTCTGAGAGGTGGCGCTGCAGCTCTGGCTTGGGAATAGATACCAGCCCCATTCCAGGTTGGAGTGCTTCTGACACGCCTCTACAGCTCGCGAATAGCAGCAGGGGAGACCAAGATGGTGGATCTATGGTCTGTTCAACCTGCAGAACAAGGCAGCAGGTAGAGTACACACAAGGAAAGATTGTGCTCGCTGATGTGCCCTGACGCCCTGCATTGCACCTCAGTATAGATGAGATGGTGGCTTTTATGCAGCTACGCCGACCCGGAGTTGCAAAACCCAATGACTGATGGGCTGCTTCAGTGTAAACGCATCGCCCACCAGGCCCGACGTGCTGCCTGGCAAGCTGCAAGCTGCAGAATGCCTGCTTCAAGCTGCTGCTGGGGTGCCCTGCCCTCTTCGCATCGCCCAGCTAGCCTTTTCTGTCACAGCACTACCACCTTGGACGAGGTGGCACAATTCAGCGGGGAGCAGCTGGGAAGGTTGCTCACATAGCTGCCTGATGGCAGGTGCGGTCGATGTCACGGCTCCCTGGCCACTAGCCCGCTCTACTGCTGCTGCGGCTGTGACAGGCCCTGGACATTCCCGAGGCAAGATGGTGAAAATGCAGCCCCCGAGCCTGCTGCCGCTCCTATGGTTCAGCTAGCATGCTGCTGCAACGCTGCCCCTCCCATCCTAGCTGCGTTGGCGATGCACACACACCTGAAATGAGACGCCTTCTCCTCAGCGGCTGTGCTCCAGGAATCGCTCCAGAATAAGCTGTATAGCAGGATGGGGCTGGCTGGCTGCCCGCACACGGCGTTCGAGTTGTTGCACAGAGTAGAGTTGCAATCGGGCTGCTTGCGTGTGCAGCCCCGTTAATAATAGGTTCAGCAGGCTTGCCGTCCTACTGAAGCATCTTGCACACAAGGCCCCAACTTGCCACTCATTACTCAAACTTTGGTTGGCGCGGGCCCAACTCCGCCCCTCACGAAGGGCGAGCGCGCACGGCGAGCGGCACACGCCATAAAAAGCTTATCCTGTGCATAGCAACATGGCGTAGCTGATCTCTGATGTGACCTGCAGCTTCCTCTATCGTGCCACCAGCACCCCTGTGAGTGAGGCTGTGTCAGCACTGAGACTGCCCAATCCCAGCACACTCTCCAAGAGCTCATTTGAAAGCACCCGGGCAGTAGGGCTCGTGTCCCTTGCATCCTTAATCGTTTCAGTTGTCCGGCCCAATGTACTTGGCTCGCTGCACAGCACAGGTAGCAGAAGAAAACAGATGGATCCTCGTGTAGGGCGTCCGTCTGCAGCAGCCAGCATGCATGCCTTGCCTTGCCTCTGTCGCGTCTCCCCGCGATGCACACTGCTTGCATGCCCCCTATGTGCTGTCTGTCGCAAACTTGACCAGCTGCAGCACCTCTCAGCATTTCCCGAACGCACCAGTAGGTTTTCCAAGCTGAGGTTGAGGAAGTATCGGCCTGTGGGTGTCACCTCCAGCCTGGAATGGTCTCGCACATACTTGCCCTGGAGGAGCACAGGGGCAGCAGGACAAACACCACCACGTGTAACCCACAGCCTATGCTGTCGTGCTTTTGCGCATGACCATGCGGAAGGCGCCGCTCAGTGGCCACTTGCTGTGGTGCCCGCTCCATGCAAGCCGAGTGCTGTACACAAAGCGACAACCTCAATGCATGTTGCTACACATCAGGCCTGGCCACACATGAAGCAATACTGTACCTTGTTCAGCTTCATCTGTATTACAACTGACTCCACCACATAGCCTTGACCATCGACCTCAATCTCTTCTCCGTTATGTGTCAACGGTGGAAGTGCGTAGATGCCTGCATACATGCACGCCCAAACAACCGCACGAGCTTGATTCAGCAGCCTTCAAAACAGCCTTTGCCTCATGCTGCCGCACGCTTCACTGTTGTATTAGGTGACATGCCCCCCAGCCTGAATGCTGCAGCAGATAGCTCCTGCATGAACCTGCATGCTACTGCATGCTATGTTGGGATGCTCACCTAGCGACCGTGGGGGCGGCGTCATCACCTGCAAGCGTGGAACAGAACACTCCAGTATGGCAGTAGCAAACAACAAGCAACACAGCCTGATGCGCTGTGACGTCTCTGCATGCAGCCAGCTGCGCAGCCAGCTCCGCTAGCATGTCGCAAACAGCAGGAGCTGCAGCCATACATGTGGGCATGCAAATGGCCAGTCATGCTGACCATGGCATGGAGGGGGGTCCATGCAAGGAACTCAAACCTCTTGTACCTTCACTTCAAATAACCCAGGTGCACGCGCTCTACGAGCAGTGCGACGTTCCCCTTTCCGATTGTTTGGAGCGCCAGAGCCAGCTGATGCCCCAGATGAGCTTGCAGAGCACTGCGTTCAACAAAGAAAAGTCGAAGCTGGGTGTGCAATGTGACTCGGGGCCTGCTGTGCAGGGGCTGAGAGAACCTGGACCCATATCCTACCTGGACCACTACTGCAGGATGCGCTCGTAGGCTTGTGCAAGCTGTTCGCGACTGCACCAGCATAGTTGCTGCCTGCTTGTCAATTGAACCACGAGCTCCGAGGTATGTATTGTTCAAGACAAAGCGACAAACGTTGGTTGAACTCAAGGTATTGTGGGGTATATATATACAACCCGGAAACGAGCTCCAAACCCTAATCTGAGCCCCATCATGTGCCCCGTCATTGCGATCATTTCCATGCTGGTTTCTTGCATTTTGGATTGGATTGGATTGGATTAAATTGGATTGGATTGGATGCTGGGTGGGTGGCTGAGCTGGTCCCAGCCATGCAGCTGCACGCAGGCTGAGGCTGCGCAGGGTGCTGTGATGCGTGCCGCCAAGCGCCTCGCCCAGATGACCCAGCACATGGACCCCGACACGGTCCCCCACGTGCCATGACAGCTGCTCAAGGCCAAGTGGCAGGTGGCGCAGGCTGCGCGCATGTGCATCCACCAGCTGCTCGATGGCTGTGCTGGCAAGTGGTGCAGCTTACAACGATGGTGTGTGCAGCTGCAGCGCCTGCAGCCGCGTATATGCAGGAGCAGATTGGGGCTGAGATCAAGTATTGAGACAGGGTAGGACAGCCTGTCAGGTAGCCAGCTCTTGCAGCTGCTGCTTCGCACCTTGAGTGCAGGGAAGTGTGACCAATGTAGGGTCCAAATTCTGGGCACCACAACACGCCGCACGCCAGCACAATCCACAGTTTAGTGAGCCGCGAACCGCCCGCATCCCCGAGCTGCTGCAGCAGATTTTGCAGCCCTTCTCCTGGGCTGTCTATATCCTGAAACGCTGACACATTGAGCTCAACCGACAGGGTGGGGTGCTTCAGCCGGAGCAGCAAGCTGCAGATGGTGCTGACATTGCTGGGGTAGCAGTGCAACGGCCTTGGCGGCACGAGCATGCTGTCCACCAAATCACACAGTTCGCGGCAGCTTGCACGCAGCAGCATGCGCTGCCATGTGCTCAGGTGGGGCCACACATGCCGTGCCAAGACAGCATGCGGCAGGGTCTGCAGCTGCATGGCAGCCATCCCATGTGGCACGCCTCCTGCAGGGCTGAGCTCTTCATCTGCTGCTGTCTGCATGCTGTAACCAACTTGGCCTTCAACCTGGCTCTGCAACCTGCCGCTGCATGAACCCTAAGGCCGATCTTGCTGAACAGGTTGTGCAATGTCCTGGATGCGCATCAAATACTTGGGGTGGAACCACTTTCCACTGCCACAGAAAAGCCGCAGAGACATTTTTTCCCACTCAGACTCACTGAGCGTTTGTGTGAACAAATGGAAACACACGCGTTCCTTCAGCTCAATAGTCCTCAACCTTTGGCACAGTAGGCATGCAATCAACCTGAGCATGATGCACAAGTAATGCTCTGTTGTCTGGCAACATGCAGATTGGAACAATGCCTCGCTTGTACGGGCTGCTGGTGATTGTGGGATTCCTGTCCCACACCCATGCGTACTATGTGCCGGGCACCTACCCTCAGGAATTTCGGAAGGGCGACGCGCTGCAGGGTACGTAATTCGATGCAAATACACTTCTGTGTTTGTTGAAGCTTCTGACGATCTTGACAGATCGAGCACGATGGCTGTCCCCGGGTTTTGCACCACGCAGCGAACGTGAACTCGTTGACGTCGTTTGACACGGAGCTGCCCTATGAATACTACACGATGCCATTTTGCAAGCCCCCTGAGGTGGGGCATGTGCCATGCGCGCATCGGGCAGGGCTGTCAGCAGACAGTGGGCAGCATGCAGTGGGGATGCTGCTGCTGCTGCTGCCACTGTAGCCGTTTTCCAGCAGAGGGTATGGTATGGGTGCGCCCACCCCATGCTCACGTGCACTTATGATTGCGACAACACGTATGCGCGCAGGGCGTGCACCGCATCGCCAACACGGCCAATCCAGGCACGATCCTGCAGGGATTGCGCATTGAGAACTCCCCCTACAACTTCACCATGAAGGCAAGCTCCACAGCACTTTCTAAGCCGTTTGCATGGCCGTTCGCATGGCAGATGCGGAAGTCCTGGTGTATTTGGGACGTGGGAGGCGCTTTGTGTGGGGTTACTGACTGTCCTGCCCTCTGTGTGCCTTGTACCAGCTTTCACGGCATCTTGCATTGCGCTGCCGCGCTGCTGTGGGTGCAGGTGAAGCAGACAGGCCAGATGGCATGCAAGCCTGACGGCTTCTATGGCCCTCTCAATGCCAAGGATGTCTCGGTGAGCTGCGAGGAATGAGCAGCTGTAGGGGGTGACAGCTAACTCAGCAGACAACCGGGGGCAGGCATATCGAGCAGCAGCATATGGCCGTGATCAGTGGCCATTTCAAGTCAGGGTGTCAGGGGCAACAGGGCGCAGCTCATGGCGCCACATAGACACAGATGTTAGCATCACAGGCACCGCGGCTGTCAGCTGCAGCTAAATAGCCTCCAGCCCTGCTGATTATCCACAGTGCTTTCCCTGTGTTTGAGGTGCATCACACACGTGTCGTTGCACACTACCATTTGATGGTGAGTGGCTGTTCACGATGCGCAACCCGCAGGAGCTGAAGCACAAGATCGATCGCCATTACCGTGTCAACATGGTGCTGGACAACCTGCCAGTGACCGTGTATGACCTGCTTGATGAGGTGCGGCAGCCCCACACAGGCCCTGACAGGCCTGCTTATACCGGAAACACGAGAAACAACCACAAGCAAAGGCAAAGCACAGGGAAGCCATATGATACACTCGGTTGCCACAGCACACGCATACAGTCATACGCGCATACCAATTCAAGTTACCAACCAGCAAACAACCTACACGTACTGTATGTTGCTCGTTTCGTTCGCCTTGTGTTCCTTCATACTGCCGGTGCACCGGCTTGACCTGCCAGCTCACCCACCCATCGACATTGCCTACCACAGGACCAGGAGTTTGTGCGCCCTGGCTTTGAGCTGGGCTATAAGGAGGACGGCAAATACTTCATCAACAACCACCTGGTGTTCAACATCCTGGTGTATCAGACACATGGCGAGTACACAGCGGCACGCGCAAAGTATGACAGCACGCTCGTCGCGGAGGCGCTTGACACGCGGTTGCGCTCTCGTGCCGCGCTGCGCAAGCTCGCCGCGTCGGCGCGCAGCAATGCAGGGCCTGGCTGGGACTCTGCACAGCGCGCACTGCTGGACGAGGCTGGGGCTGGGGCTGCTGCCCCTGCAGCTGGTGCTGTTGCTACAGCTGGAGTCAAGAAGGGCAAGGACATCCCCAAGGAAAAGGCCACGGCGGCGGCCGCGGCGGCTGCAGCTTCCAACGCTGCACCCGAAACCGCCGCTGATGACGAGACAGCATTCTACATGGTGGTTGGCTTTGAGGTGCGTCCCTGCCGCTGGCTGCAGAGTACAGGCACTGGGTACAGGCACGCTGCAGCACATCAAATTACCGCACTGGCGCATCCCCAGTGCCAGGCTGCTGCACAGTATGTATCATGGGTTGTAGCAGCCAAAGCTGCATGCGTCTGTTGTTGCAGATGTCTGGGGTCAGCAGCTGTACCCACATGTCACAGCCTGGGCACCTTCAGTACTCCGTGCCTCTGTGCATGCAGTGAGCTGTTCACGGCCCACCGCTTGCGTGCTGCGCGTGCAGCCCACTGGCCCACCGCTGTGCGTGCTGTGTGTGCTGTCCGTGACATTGCGTGCTGCGCCTGCTGTGTGTGGCCAGGTGTCACCCTGCTCCATCTTGCGTGAGGCGGGCAAGCCAGTGGAGGATATAGTGTGTGGCATGGAGGACGATTCGCACATCAAGCCACAGGTACAGCCAGTGCTGAGAGCAGCTGCTGAGCAGCTGCTGAGCAGCTGCTGAGCAGCTGCTGAGCTAGAGGCTGGCATAGAGCTGCATTAGAGCTGGGGCAGGGAGCGTGGCCTGCCTGCGTAAACGTACACAAAAAGCGCAGGCCCTGCCATCGATGGGTGTGCTGCATCACCTGCTGGCATGCTGGTGTGTGTCCCCTGCGATGTCCAGTGTTGCTTGTCATCCTGCTCGCTCGTCTGTAGTCCCTGGGGTGCCCAGTGCTGCTTTTGATTCTGCGCGCTGTGCTGCTCTGGACTCGCGCCCCCAACGTCCCGCCCCCCTTCTGTACCGCCTGTACTGCCTGCACCGCCGTGCACAGGAAATCGTGGAGGGCGCCAAGATCGTGTACACGTATGATGTGTACTGGCAGAACTCAAACATCAAGTGGGCGTCCCGTTGGGATGCATACCTGCGCATGCCTGGTGGCAAGGTGCACTGGTTCAGCATCGTCAACAGCGTGCTGGTGGTGCTGGTCATGGCGTCTATTGTTGCAATGATTTTGGTGAGTGGTGTGCCTTGTCCCGTTGTCCGCTGTGCCTGCCGTGTTGTTCTTCCACCTCCCACTCTTTTCGTTGCTTGTGACCGACCGTGCTGGCAGCGGTTGGTCGGGACAGGGCAGGCGATGGTGACAAAGGCCCAGCGGGCAGGCTCCTCCAAACCCCTGTGCCGCTGCCAAGACTCTGGAAACCCAGCCCCTGCACCATGCACCCCACACCACCCGCATCTGCCATGCGTGCCATGCACGCGTGCAGACAAGCATGCAGAGCAGCCACACAACACACAAACACATCACAGGATGCCTCTATGACCCCACCTCGCTTTCTCACACATCCTCCACGGTGCCAGGTGCGCACTGTGCGGCGGGACCTGGCCAAGTATGAGGCCCTGGTGGTGGATGGCGGATCAGGGCTGGACATGCGTGATGAGGCGGGCTGGAAGCTGGTCACGGGCGACGTGTTCCGCGCGCCAAGCGCGTCGCGCGCGCTCGCCACGCAGGTGCGCAGTCGCGTGCATCGTTGTATGTGTTGTTCCCCTGCGTTCATCTGACCCTGTGGTCTGACTGACAGTGGCGAATGGCGGGCGGCAGACACAGCTTGTGCTGCTTCCCCGTTGTACAAACCAAGTGGAGATACTGAGCGACCAGCCGTGCACATGCCTGAGGCCCACCCAACCATGCCCTGTCCTGCCGCTTGTGGCCTGCAACCGATGTGCAGATCGGCTCGGGCGTCCAGATCATCTGCACAGCTGTCGTGACAGTGGCTCTGGCCACGTTGGGTTTCCTGTCGCCCGCGTCCCGCGGTGCATTACTCACCACCACCATCGTGCTGTGAGTGCCAGCAGCTTTGCTTGGTTGGCGGGCCGCACGCTTCATGCTGTGCAAGCGCTGTGCTTGAGTACTGGTTGACTTTGCTGTGCTACGCCCCCACCACGTTTGCCCCACTATTCCGTGCTCACCCCTACCATGCGTTTTCGTGGTGTGTCCCTTTCCCCCCCCCACACACACACATCGCGCAACCGCAGCTATGTGTGGCTGGCTGTTGTGGCGGGCTTTGCCTCCGTGTACGTATGGGGTGTCATGGAGCGCACATACGCGGGCTGGGCGGGCGTGTGTGGGCGCACCGCGGTGTTCTACCCGGGCATTGTCATGGCCATCTTCACACTGCTGAACATCATCATCCATCATACAGGTGCGTGGGAAAAAACGGGGGGGACTGGAGCAGGGTAGAGAGGGTCTTGGAGAGGGTGTGGAAGCAAGGGTGGAGGCATTGGGGGGAAGAGGTGAGTGAAAGAGGGGGTGGAGGGTTGACAATCAGCTGGCTGGTTGGGTGGGCAAATGGGACATACACTGTACAAAACCACACATATGTTCACCAACTGTGGATGTTCAACTTACTGTAGCAACATACTGTAGCTTGACAAAACAATGGTAACGAGAATGAGATTGACTGCCCATCGGTACCGGCTGCAGGCACCACGGGTGCTGTGCCCATCGCCATGTACTTCTCCATCGTGGCTGTGTGGTTCCTCATCTCCATCCCCCTCACCTTTGTGAGTCGTTGAGCAACATTTTTTGACTTGCTGTTGCTCTCTGTAAGGGAGCAGATGCTGCGGTGCATATGCTGCTCTCGAGGATGCCGCTGCCTGTGCTGGTATGGCTTGCGCCTTGGCCTGCATCTACCGTGCATCACTTCACTGCACCCTGCTCCTGCCATCTTGCCAGCTAAATTTACATCACATCGTTGCAGTCCAAGTACATGCTACCAGACCTGGGCCTGCTGTGACGCTGCAGGCTCCCACACTGCAACAATGCAGATCCCACGCTCCCCTGTTCCGCATGCACATGCCCATGCTGTTTGCCCAGGTGGGCGGATACCTTGCACTGCGCGTGCCAATCCGCGAGAACCCGGTCAAGACGAACCAGATCCCCCGCCACATCCCTCCGCCCCCTGCCGCCGCCAACCCGACTGTGCTCTTCCTTGCAGGTCTGTATGGGGCAGTGGGCACATTTGAATCCTTGCGTCTTGTGTGGTGTCTGCATGCCGTGTTGAGCAGGGTACGGGGTGCTTGTGCGAAGCTGGGGCCCACTGCATGGGTCAGCCTGCCCAGTGCACAGCCCTCTGAAGCGCCGCCACACTCTCAACAGCTCTCCTATTTTCCTGCTGGTCGCACTTTCACGGTCCTGAACCATTTGTTTTCGTTTCTGGTTTTTTTCTGCCCGGCCGCCTCTGTGTTGTTTTGGAAGTGATGCCTGCAGTCAACTGACATCCTTAGTGCCCTGCGTGTTGCTGACGTATGTATATGATTCATGAACCTTGCGTGCGTGCCCTGCAGCCGGTGTGCTGCCCTTTGGCACGCTCTTCATCGAGCTGTACTTTGCGATGACGTCGCTGTGGCTCGGCTACTTCTACTACCTGTTTGGCTTTGTGCTGCTCATCGGCCTGCTGACTGTGGTGATCAACGCAGAGATCAGCGTGCTGTGCACGTACGTGCAGCTGTGTGCTGAGGACTACCTGTGGTGGTGAGTGTGGGGACGAGGTGGTGGCGGGTAGGGGTGCCAGGTGGGTTGGGAGCAGGACGCCGGGGCGTAGGATGTGGTGGGAACGAGGCGGGCGATGGGCCAAGCAAAAAGTGGTGGTGAATGAGGGCACGCGCTGGATGCTGGGCAAGTTGCATTAGAGCTGGAGAGTCACGCCACAAGCCCTTAGGCTCCCTTCCCCGTCATCCCTGCCCTGAGCTCCCATGTTCATCCCCGGCTCTTGCCGCTTCAGCAGCTGTGCCTCATCCATGAGCTCAAGGGCTCAACAGCTAGCTTCAACATGAGCGCAAGGGGTCCCAAACGTCACAGCGTCCACAGCGGGCTCTAAGTGTTTTCCATCCACACACACCTCAAATCATGGCCACCGCCGCCCTCCCCCCCCTGCAGGTGGCGCTCATTCCAGCGTGGTGGTGCGGCCGCGCTGTATGTCGCGCTGTACGCGGGGGGTTTCATGGTGTCCAGCCTGCACACGCTCGCGGGCGGCATCCCAGCCCTCATCTACTGCTGCTACATGGCCATCCTCATCACAGGTGTGAATGAAATGTTTGAGCATTCATCCCGGCTGCCCAATGCTATACTTACAACGCTGCCTTGGCCGCTGCCACTACCGCTGCCGCCGCGGCTGCTGAGCTGTCAACATCATTGTGATAGCTCGCGCGGCCCCTGCTGCCCCCGCTGTACACCACCTATGTGTACTGCTGGAAGAAAAATAGGGAAGGTGATTGCCGTGCCTCGGTATGTACGGCATGACGTCTTGACGTGTACTGCCCACATGCTGCCGTGTACCCCACCCTGCAGGCCTGTACCTCGCGATGGGCACAGTGGGGTGGTTTGCGTCGTGGGTGTTTGTGCGCGTCATCTTCAGCGCAGTCAAGGCCGACTGAGCGGTCACAGCCGCCCACTCATGGCATGCTGCATGCGCTTGTAGGCAAGCCAACGATCAAGGATGGCAAGGGGCCAATCATGTATCAGGGGTTGATGATCATGCCACATCATAATCTGAAACCAGGCTGGCTCACGTTGTTGTGTGTGTGTGTTGGGAATGCGTGGTCAGGGGCAACATGGCCTTTGTGGTTGGGTCAGGACTGATCTGTTTGTAGGATGTCAGAGTTGGGACTTGGCAGCAGCCGAGCACAGCAGCGAGATGGAAGAGCATGGCATCCATGCGTCTGTAAGCTGTCAATCAATGCGTTGATTTACAGTTCCCAAACGCAAGGAATAGCAGGAATGTGCGGCAGCCAGCCAAAAATACGGGAGAAAAAGGCATAGTCCCCATGCGACCACCATGTGTGACGCATGCGCTGGGCCATGTCGAATGGGTATGTTCCCGGACTCTGCTTGAGCTGAGATTTGGAAAGGGAGTGCTCATAGCATGCCTCTATCCATCCAGACTTTAAAAAGTTTGTCCCTTTCAATTCCAGCACTCGTGTACTGCATGTACTGTTGAACCCTTAGAAACGTCATATTGGTCCCAGGTGCTCCAAACTTGGCCCCAGACCAATTTTCAAAAGCTGATTCATCTCCATACATGTCATTGGTGTACCACACCAAGTTTGACTTGGTTTGACCTGTACCTGCAGCTGCTGCCCTCTGCAGACTGAGCACGCCCGCCCTTGAACGGCGGCAGTGTGCGCCGCTCGCACGGGTACGCAGAGTCCGCAACAACCGTCAGCGGCGCACGCACCCCCTCCACCACCACCACCACTGACAACCGCTCCCAGGTCTGGTTGCGCCTCAACCTGTGTAACCATAACCATAACCATAACCACCACCACCGCTCACTCACACCCAGACTGGCTGCCTCTCCTGCCTCTCACCTCAGTCAGAAAAAAAAACGTGCTGTGGGATCTGCCACCTCGTAAGACGCGCCCTCCTCGAAAACAATGGTGGAATACGCGATGGCAGGCACCCCAGCAGCACTGTCACCTCGCACAAAACGGAACACTGGGTCTACTGCAAACCAGTGCCGTGCGTTCCACAGCATTGCCTGCAGCCATACATGATGCACATGTTTGGGCGGGGGAGGGGGGTTGGGGGGCGCATGGTGGGCGCAGTCACCATTTGCAACGGCTAGGTGTCCAACTCACCGCTTGGCGGAAGTGCACCAGGTTCCCAGGGTCCTTGGGCAGCAGCTGGCCTCCCAGGTTCACAAGCTCTTGCAGCACAGCTTGGCGTGGTTGCGCGCCGAACTGCGTGTGTAAAAACATGACCGGAGTAGCTTCTGATGATGCATGGCGACGCATGGCGACGCATGCTGGGGAGTGGTGGGTGGTCCCACCTGCTGCGCATGCCAGAGGCCAGCAGGGTTATTGTCGTCCCACGCAAACACAATTATAAGGTCCTGGTCCTGTGCGTCCGTCAGAAAGCGCGCGACTGCAGAACGCCCCTGCGAGCTGAGACGTGCCAACCGAGGATCTGTAGCAATAGTAGCCTCAATGAGTTTCATTCGAGTTGAATTCCCGCAGGCTCACCGGCAGCACCAGTTCATGTCGGGGATCATGGTGCCTGGCTCGCGCCTATGCCCAGGAGCTCCCCAGTTGGTGGCTGTACAGCCTTTTAAACCACCCCAGCAGGCACAGCAGCAGCTGTCTGTCATGACCCCACACCCGGTGGAGCAGCAGCTGGCAGCCAGGCATCCCCATTTCCAGGCAACCTGGCGTATGGGCTGATGGCAGATGTGCAGCAAGCGGTGGAGGGGGCACTGGATCAGAACGCAGATCCGTCACCTGCCGCAGCCTGGCACATGCACGGCAGTGCGGCTGCAGCGCTGTGCTACAGCACCAGCGCAGGTCAGCCATGCGCAGTGCAGCTGCACAAGGGAGCATCAGCGCTCCCTCAGAGCACCATGCCAGCAGGTGGGATCCCACGCAGCACAGCATGTGGCAGCCCGAATTCGACACTGGTGGCTGGCAGCCTGGGACCGGGTGGCAAGCTGGGGTGAGGCTACATGCCGCACAGCCCATGCAGCTGCAGCAGCAGCATGGCCTGCAGTGGAAACGACCATGCCACCACCTGGCATGCATGCACAATGGCAACAGCGGGGCGCTGACCACGGCACAGTACACCCAGCCATGCTGCAGCCACACCAGCAGCTGCAGCAGCCACAACAGCCACAACAGCTGCAGATGCTGCCACCACTGCTGCCGCCGCCGCCGCAGCAGCAGCAGCAGCAGCAGCAGCAGCAGCCGGCTCTGGCAGTGCAGACGCAGCTGCTGCAAGCAGCACCAGCAACGGCTGACGCTGCAGTGCTGCCAGCCCAGGGTCCAGCCAAAGGCAAGGGGAGGTGTGGTCAGCGGTACGGAGCAGGAAGGTGGACGTGTGCGCAAGCGTACACGCTGCCGCACCGCGGGTGCACCACGCACCAAACAGAACAAGGTGGCAGTGGAGGAGCCTGTGGCAGAGGAGCCAGAGGACGCAGAGTCATCAGCAGAAGAAGACGGGGACGGGGAGGAGGACAAGCAGGACAAGGTCAAGCTGACAGAGAAGTGGCGTGAAGAATTGATCAACCAGGTCATCAAGATTGCTGGCACCAACTCGTATGCTACATGATCAGGTTTATACTCCCTTGGATCCCAGTGGACCAGCAGAACACGCAGAGCTAGCGCACATTCAAATGCGAACCTGCGCTATGCCACCCCCCACCCAGGCTTCAAGCGTGGCCAAGACGTGATGCAATTGAATGCACATGCTGTGCATGTAGCTTGCATGAAGTGGCATGGCGTGACAGCTTGCAGCTGCGTGTCTGTCTTCAGTTCCAGCTGCTCCACAACTACCTTCACAACTGTAACCAGTGGTTACAGCCGATCCTGTTGCTGGTTGCATAGCCAACTCATTAGGCGGATCTTGTGCCAGGTGACCGTACTGCAAGCTAGGCACCTGAGCAAGTCAACCCAGCCGGTTAAGCCAAGCCAGTCCACCAATCTCAGACCAGTTATTGCTCGTATCGACCACACAGCACCCACAGTCCCTCAAGTCCTCCATGCAGGAAAATTTAAAGAATCATCAACTTAGAAGAACAACAATGTGGACAGATCCGCTGCTCAGGTACAAAAGCAATAGCCCTTGCGGCTTATGCAGGAAGGAAGATAAGGGGGCACACAACGAATTGTACAGCTCCACAGTACCGAAGCCTGCCTACCTTCACCTACCTGCACACAAGTGGTGCCGATGTTGCGCATACCTGCCAAAAGAAGCTACAACTGCTGGGGGGGGCCAGCTCAGTGCACGTGCACCGCCCCATCTCACCTCGCAAGCACCTGCAAGAGCTAGCACTGCTGCGATCCTGTTGCCATGTTTTGCCATTCATCAGCGCTTCCTTTTGACAGTTTTCACAGGGCAGCATTGAAGCCACACCCAGAATCAGCAGCTGGCACCACAACAAAACACAATACCGTGAACCACTTGAACGAGGCAATTGGAGACTGGTGCTCATACAAAGAGCTCCCACCAGTAAAGGATACACCGGCCTACTGTAACCAGCCAGCAAAGGGCCCTCACTGCTCCTCACCTCACACTTACTCTTCTTCAAACCTTCATGCCACCACTAACCCACTGGCCTCATCCCCGGACGCCACCTCCCAAACGCCTCCCTCCCCCTCCACCTCCCCCACCTCCTCTGGCCCGGCCGGGTACACATCCTGGAGGAAAGCCCCTGACCCTGCCAGCTGCATCCCACGCACAGGCGACGCCTTGACAGGCCCCAGCCTGCCTGAGGACCGAATGAGGCCCACCGCATGGGACAGCCCTCGCAGCTTCTCCACCGCCAGCTGTGAGGCAGTCAGAGCACCCTCCAGCTCATGCACCCGCGCCCCCAGCTCGTGGTTCGATGCCATGAGCCCGAGCCGTTCAGCTTCCAGGGAACGCAGCCGGGTGAACAGCTGCTCCAAGCCAGCCCCTGGCCCTGTGTCCTCTTCAGACCCTGATTCAGGAGCACTCAAGCTGCGTGCAGCTGCCACAATCATGCCAGCCACACCCGAGGCAGCATCGCTCTCTGCACCCTGCTTCTCCAGTGCCACGGCCACCGACATGGGCTCATCAGAAGTGCCCACCGCCCCGCCGCTGCTGCTGCTGCCACGTGCCGGGGAGGGGGTGGCCAGGGACAGGTCGCTCAGAACGCGCGCGCGCAGGGCCAGCACCTCCGTGTCTTTCGACAGCAGCTGCGCCTCTGCAGCGCACGTGCGCGCGACCGTGTGCGCAGCCCTCAGCTCCTCCAGGCCTGCCGCCACCTCCTTGAAGTGAGCAATCTCCTCCTCCAGGGCTTGAGCTTCAGCCGCCTCATGCTCCCACTGCATAACCTCGGCCCGTAGGCTCGGCAATGCCGCGGCACGCCCACGTGCCGCAGCCAGCTGCGACTGCAGGGCCTCATGCTCGCGCTCAGCCGGGTCCAAGCTCGCGAGCTCGGCACGCAGCACGTCCATCTTAGCTGGCAGCTGCGCGAGCGTGTCACGGCGGGCTGACAGCTCCGGCAGGGCAGCCGCCTGTGCCTCCAGCGCTGCCACCTCCGCAGCCAAGGATGCAGCCGCCGCAGCACGTGATACGAGCTCGCTGCCTGCAGCCAGGCTAGCCCGTAGCGTGGGGGCACGCGCCGCGGCCGCCTCAGCCGCCGCCACCTCCGCCTCCAACGTCTCGACCTCAGCGACTGTGGCACGTGCCACGGCCGCCCGCGCCTGTAATGCCTCCGCCCGTGCAACCTGGGCTTCCAGCAGCGGCAGCGCAGCCGCCGCCGCCTCAGCCGCCCCAAGCCGCGCACGCAGCTCGGCAGCCCGAGCCTCCACCGTCGCCAGGTCCGCCAGCTCCTGCTGCAGCGTCTGGCACTGCGCAGTCAGGCCTGGGAGCCGCGCCGTCGCCGCCCGCAGCTTGAGCTGTGTACCCTCCAGCTCCGCCACGCGTGCGGCCACCGCCGCCT
Organism: Chlamydomonas applanata; assembly: GCA_001662365.1. NCBI lineage: Eukaryota > Viridiplantae > Chlorophyta > Chlorophyceae > Chlamydomonadales > Chlamydomonadaceae > Chlamydomonas > Chlamydomonas applanata. Next base: position 55,642 of record BDCZ01000098.1, read on the forward strand.
GCTCCGCCACCGCCGCCTCCAGAAATGCAAGCTGCACCGCCTTGGCGGTCAGCGTCTCGTGCCGCGCACGCACCTTGGCCAAGGCCACCTCGGTGCCGGCCAGGGCAGCCACCTCCCGCTGCAGCACCGCCACCTCGTCACTGGCGGCCCGCAGGCCGGCCAGCTGCGCCTGGAGCTCTGCCTTGCGCGCAGCCACGCTCTGCGCGCGCGCGGCAGCCGCCTCCAACGCAGCCGCATGGCTTGCGGCCACAGCCGCATCCGCTGCATCCGCCTGTGCTGCTGCTGCCGGTGGTGCTGTTCTGCTCACCTCTGCGGCCTCAGCAGGCGCCTCACGGGTGTGGGCCACCGTGGCAACAGAGGCAGTAGCAGCAGTAGTAGCAGTAGCCAGCTCCCCAGCCACAGCCTCCTGCTCCTCATCGCCCTGCAGCTCGTACTGCACCCCCACATCATGCAAGCTGGGCGCAGGCTGGGTCCCTGCAGCCATCACCACAGTGCCCTGCTCTGCCTCCTCGCCTCCCTCCGACCATTGCTGCTGCTGCTCTTCAACGGCTCCATCCACCCCCACCGCCTCCAGCTCTTGATTGCCCTGCTTGTCCTGCTGATCCAGCGCAGACGCCGCTGCCTGGGCAGCAACCATCCCACGCACAGCCAGCTGCTCATCCAACTCAGCCTCCAAAATGATCGCTTCCTCCTCCTGCGCCTCCAATGAAGCACGCTGCCGCCGCAGCTCAATCAGGCGCTCGCCCACGCCTGCGAGAGCGGACACACGCACACAAGCACCGGGGCATTTCCAGGAACGGCGTCCTGGCTGGTTGCATGAAGAGCATGCCGTTCAACAGGCAGCACCGGCGCGAAGCGTGGTTATATGCCATGTGTGCCAGTATGGCAGGACAGTTGCAGAGCCAACACGCATGCACGAATGCTGCGATGGCTCCGTGAAGGGGATGCTGCGCGTGGGGATGCTATGATCCCTTTCAGCTGAAGGAGGTCAGCCTTTGATCCTTTACTTCGACTACTTATTGATTGCTGATTTTCCTGCACACATACCCCACACACCTGCCATGCTCGCCACCTGCTGCTCCAGCACCGCCATCTCGCGCTGCTGTAGCTCCAGCAGCTGGCGCTGCAGCCGTACCGCCTCCAGCGCAGCAGTACCGCGGCTCAGCTCCGCAACCTGGGGGCAGCAGTACATGGCAGCAGTACATATGGGCTCAGTGAGGCAGTACAACCCACATGCACATTGGTGAGCGCCCCGCCATGATGCACATCACATGTACTGCAGTACACATTACATGTGTAGAACTGTAGATGTATTACGTCTGTACACTCTGTACGTGCCACGCAGTGGGTAGCTCAGTTGCTTTCTGCGCCGCACAGCACGATGTGGAGAATGCACAACACCAAGAGGAGCCGCACCTGGCGCTCCAGCGCTGCGCGATGCACATCCAGCGCCGCCAGCTCCTTCAGCGCGGCCTCAGCCTTGACCTTGGCACTACCCACCGCCCGGATACGAGCCACTGTCTCCCGGGGCACCCCAGGCAACGGCTCCTCCACAGTCAGCCTCACCACGACTGGCTTGTGCTCCCGGGGTGTGCGGGGTGAGGCTGTGCCATCCCGGAGCACAGCTGCCACAGCAGGAGATGCTGCCACCACGTCAACAGGGCTCAGGGGAACCACAGGCACGGCAGCAGGGGATACAGCTGACACTGCTGCAGTGATGGCTGCGTCGTCGACGCCCGAGGGGCGGTGGCCGAGGCTGCCGTGGCGCACGGGGACGGCTGTGCTGTCACGTGGTGTGAGCAGCACACCCCCAGCAGCGCGCACGCCACTGGGGCTCACCAGGTGCACACCTCCTGGCCTCCCCTCCGCTGCAGCCCCACCTGCGGCAGCCGGCCCTGACCCAGCCGCTGCTGACGTGGCCGCTGCGGTGGCAGCTGGGACGCTGATGACCGCAGCTGCTGCAGCCACACGCTGCCGCAGCCCCGCCGCCTCAGCCGCTGCCCGCTCGAGCTGAGCCAGCTGCGCACGCAGCGCTGCCACGCCATCAGCCTGCGGCCGGACTACCTCGATCTGCTGCTGCAGCCCACGCCGCTGGCCAGCCACGCGCCGCAGCTCAGACAGCTCAGCCTCCAGGGCAGAGACCTCAGAACAACTAGATGACAGCTTCTCCACCTGGGCTTTGAGTACTGGCAGGCGGGACGCCATGGGCGCCAGTGCGGTGAAGCGCCGCTCCAGCTGGTCCACCTGAAGGGAAGGGGTGTGAGAAACGTGTGAGCAGCCAACCAGGCGGGAACATTTCAGGGGCATGGATTGGGCAAGCAAGGAACCTGGTTGAATGCACGAGCTCCTCAACACGCCCGCCAGCCCAACTCTAGCACGCACTGCATGACGCGTGCCACACCCTTGATGGCAAACCGGCAGGACCCTAACTGCCCAAATCCCCTCTTAGGCCGCTGGGAAACTGAGCAAACAAAGGTGCCGAGACGCAGCCATTTTATGGCTTCTCCCTCACCTCCAGCGCCATCATAGCCAGCCCCTCCACGCGCGCCTTGATCTCCTCCGCCTCACGCGCCTTGCCCGCGTGCTCCGCCTCACGTGCGCGCAGCCTGGCCAGCACTTCATCCAGCCCTCCGCCGCCCCCGTGCGCGCGCTCATGCTCCGCCAGCCGTGCCTCCAAGGCACGCACCTCGGCTGCCATGCCCTGGCCCCGCTGCAGCGCCGCCCGCAGCCCCGCTGCCTTCTCAGCCTCTGCTGATAGTGCGGCCACACGCGCGGCAAGCCCCTCAGCCTCCGCGGCGCTCTCCTCCAGTGCAGCCACCTGTGCACGCATGCGTGCCGCGAGCTCCACCTTGGGTTGAAGCGCGGTGATCTGCGCGCGCAGGCCGTCACGTGCGGCCGCCGCCTCACGCGCAGCCCGTAGCTCCGCCTCCAGTGCCGCTGCCTCGGCCGCTGCGCTGCGCAGCGCTGCAAGCTCCGCCTGCATGCCCGCAGTGTCCAGGCCCGACAGCTTGCGGCTCAGCTCTGCGACCTCAGCCGCAGCGGCCGCGTTGCTGGCAGTGCCGGCAGCGGCAGCAGGCACGGCGATGCCACCAGCCCCCTGCCCATGTGCTGCACTGTCAGCGGTGGCGGGGCCGGATACGTGAGTCGCGCCCGCGCTCAGGGGGGCAGAGGCCTTGCTGACGGGCAGCCCTGCGGCAGCAAGGGCCGCCAGCGCATCACCCACTACACGGCCGCCCTGCTGCTGCTGCTGCTGTTGCTGCTGCCGTGCCTCCCGTGCGACAGCTGCAGACCCCAGCGGGCCAGTCGGGCGGAGGGGCGAGGGGCCATGGGGCTCATGGCCGTGTGCCGGTCTGTGCACCGCCTGGTGTGCATGCTCCTCAGCGCCCTCGTCAGCTGCTGTTGCTGGGTACGTGCACGTGCTCTCACTGTCACTGTCACGTGTGATGCTGCTGCCCGAAGCCTCGGCTTGCAGGGCGGCCAGCGGCAGGGGCTGGGATGTGACAGCTTTGGCTGGGCTCCTGCGCTCTGACTGGGTTCCCTGCAGCTGCTCGATCTCCTCCAGTGTCAGGGCCAGCTTGACTTTGATGGACTGCAGCTCATGGGCCACTGCCCCACTCTGCAGCACGTCCATGTCCTTGAAGTCTGACAGGAACCTGCAGCGGAGCATGGGAAGTGGTGCATGCATGTGTTTTGAAGGGCGGCCTGTGTGTCACGAAGCATGTTGTTCAAGCAGGTGCATTCACAGCATTCCAGGCGCATGCGCAACAGCCCCGCCTATGATGCACCCAAGCTATAGTTCCTGACGGGAGCCATACCATGCCAGGACCTTCCCGAGACAGCCCCAGCCGTATCAGAAGCGGTATCATGCTGCCTGAGCCCCGAGGCGCTACATGTGCGCATGGCCCAGGCAGCTTTGGTGTTCATGCTGCCCGGCAGTTAAGCATTCGGGCACCCCACCTGACAGCCTCCAGCAGCTTCTGGCCATCCCGATCGAGTTGCCCGACTGTGGCTCACAAGCAAAGGCAAAGGCAACGTCCCCAAGTCAGATGGGAGCTGATGCAACTTTTCCAGCGTGCCACTGTTATAAGATGCAGGGCGTAGTATCATGACGCTGTCTTTGGTGCGCACCCTGTTTTGACAAGGATGCCAACTTGGCAGTGCCCGAGTCCTGCTGCTTTGCACTTCTAGACCTTCCCCACATGACCGGAAATTGACGTAAACGTAAAGAGGGAGGGTAGGGACGGGGGAGGTAGGGGTGGAGGGCTCAAGTGTTGCAACGCTTCCCCGCTGATGTCGACAGCAGGTCTGCACAGTCCCTGGATGCCCTCTTGGGCTGTGGCACAGAAGCGCAATACTGAACTTCTGTTTCAGCCAGACAACATTTGCATCAGCCCCACAAGGCTTGCAACATCGCTTCTGCCTACCGCATTTCACATCGACATGCACCAGCTACTCCCCAGCCCTCACCTCCAAACAAAAAATGCAAGGATTTTCAGTGAGAAGCCGAAAAACATGTTTCATGCCAAAAGCCACGTTCACAGCATGAACGATTGACCCGCAGACAGGCGTGTGCCGTGAGTACCTAGGGCTAATCTTGGCTAATCATGGCATCGATGGGGCTCCAGGGCGGCACCGCCCGTTGCTATGATTGGTTTATGGACTTCCTGAAGGTGCGTATGGGGGGCTACTGGCAGCGGCATACAGGTGCTCTCAATCCCCCACCATCTGACCGACCGCACATGCATTGACTGCAGTGCATGGACGAGAGCAAGGCGCCCACCCAGGGTCTGCGAAAGAAGGAGTGCGCAGAGTGGCTCGAGGACTACAACGAGTGCCTGCACCATGAAAAGGCTGTGAGTCCTGGGCTGCTGGGAGAGGCGTGCATGGACTAATGGCAGCTTCTGCGTAATCAGCTCGCACCAAACGCCCGTGATCCCTCATCCTCGATCCCACATGCTCAGACCCTGCATGGATACATGCGTGCATGCGCAGACCATGCGGCAACACCTGATCGAGCGCGAGCGCCGGAGGCAGGAGCAGGCAGCGCAAGCACATGGCGGGCACTAAGATTGTAGTGCAGCTCTCGGGGGAGTCAGCCATTTACAATCAGTAGCAGGGATGGGGCCCTGTCCAGCGGCACTCATGTGCTAGTGCAGGCAGTGCTGCCGCATGCTATACGAAAGCAAGTGCTGCTTCAGCAGCGGCGGCAGCAGAAGCAGCGTCAAGGCATATCAGCTTCTGCGAACTAGACACGCACCACACCATAGGCGAGGAGGCAGCAAGTCCCAGTGCGGGCACAGCTGCACGACATCAGACCCTGATGCGCTGGCACTTAGTGCTGTGCAGGCAGGGAGGCTTGTATTTCAGGAATAGAGGTACTAGATGGACAGGACCTGCTGGTCAGGAGTGACTGAGCAAAGCGTATGTAGGACAGAGTCTCCATTAGCTGTCTGGCGTCATGTAATGCGATAACGAGCATGTGCAACATGCCGATGGTGTTTTGCACTTTGCAGCGGGCACCACCAGCGGCAGGGTTGCCTTGTGTTCATCATAACCAGGACTTGCTTCTCACACACCAGATGCTGTGATAGTACCAGGCATACCCGCAGCAGACAATTCAATAACAACATCCTGCAGATCCAACCTGACACCATGCAGCACGACACGGCTCACTCAAAATGCGTGCCACCTCTCCCCTCTGCACACCAGTGACACCTGGAGTTCACATGGAATGCCTGTCCCTGGGTCTGCGAATAACAGGATCCCCTGCCCTGCTTGATCAGCTTGTTTTTGCATTGAAAAGTGCATTTGATGTTGCAAACACAGGCACATGGCTCGCGCACCACAACGCATCACACCCAACGAATTGCTGGCCTACTGCGTGGCCACCCTGATCGCTCCTTCCCAGCTCAGTCCAACCAAGCTCCATCCCAAGCCCTCACGTCAGCCCCCATAGATAGACCCCGCAAACGTGCGCGGCACACGCACCCCCCAAAAAGACATGCATGCAGATGAGAATGCCATGCACACATGCTGCACTGCTGCGCCGGCGGAAATGAATTCCCGTGCCTGATGCCAGCTCTGATACTACAGCTCTTGCGTCCGTGCCTTGCGCTACTGGTTCATGCTACTGAGCTGCTCCCCCCTTAGTGCTCCTCCACCCTTAGTGCTCCTCCACCTGAGGTAGATTCATCACAGCTGTGACAGCTTCTGACGGCGTCAGTGCGTTGTCGCACACCTGCGCCACCGCGGTCAGCACTGGCAATGACACGCGGTACTTGCGTGCCAGTGACACCACCACACCTGCTGTGGCCACACCCTCAGCCACCTGTGGGCTGGACGCCAGGATCTCCTCCAGCTTCTCGCCCTTGCCCAGCCGGATGCCCACTGACCTGCACAGCAACACAGTAGCACATTGGGCGCTGCATGAGTGTGGCCACCGTACCAGTTCATACAAAACAAAACACGCATTAAGCTGAGCTGCATTGGTGCGTGCCCAATTGTAGAGTAAGCCGTGAGCCTGCTGCACACAGCAGCGTTGCACTGCCGCCTCCAGCCCCCCAAGAACAGACCGGTGCGGCCACGCACCTGTTGCGCGAGAGTGAGCCATAGCAGGTGAGCATGATATCGCCCAGGCCTGACAACCCTGACATGGTTGTGGGCTTGGCACCGATCTTCTCAGCCAGCCACCTGATCTCTGAGCACCCCTGTGCGATCAGGGCTGCGAGCGCATTGTGCCCCAGGTCCAGGCCCTGCACGATGCCTGCAGCGATCGCCAGCACATTCTTGAGCGCGCCGCAGATCTCAACACCCACTACATCATTCGTTGTGTTGACACGCATCGTTTGGCTTGCAAACAGCGCCTGGACTGTGCGCGCAAGCTTTGCGTCCTTGCACGCAGCAACCACGCCCGTGGGCCGGTTCTCCATCACCTCCTTGGCAAAGCTGGGGCCCGACAGGAACACCGCTGGCTGCTTGCGCTCCAATGCGCTGGGGATGACCTCACTCATCATCTGGCCGCTTCCCACCTGCAGTGTCCGAGCATGAGCCACAGGTGTAGCAGTGCTGTGTCAAAGGTGTCAGCAGGTGATGTGATGTACCTGCATGCAATAAGAAGCTGTATGCAGCTGCCATGGCCCTACACGCGCAGTGGTGCCAGCATCGCGCAGGCATGCTGCTCACCTCAAGGCCCTTGGAAACGCAGATGATGGGCACAGTGGGTGGGAGCAGGTCACGGATGCCCACTAGAAAGGCGCGTGATGACTGCACAGGCACTGCGTGTACGGCATACTGCGCGCCCGCGATGGCTTCTGCCGCGTTTGTCGTTGCGCGCACGTTTGGCGGCAGCTTGAAGTCCTGCAAGGCATTGAGCTATCAGGGTTTTGCGTGTTCTGTTCCAGCGTGCCTGCACCTGTAGTGTTTCCACTGCCTGTGCCATCAAGCTGCAGCACCAAGCTGAGGAGCATGTGCACACAAGGCTGCATTCCGCGCTGCACGCATGTGTGCACACGCACAAACCTTCAGGTAGCGCGTGTTGCAGTGATCCACGTTGATGTCGCGACACAATGAAGGGTCACGCAGCAGGAGCACCACCTCAAGGTCTTCCTTCTGGTTGGCCAAGGCCACACCCATGGCTGTGCCAAAGGAACCGCCGCCGAAGACCACCACCTTCTTAACAACCTCAAGCGGGCTGAGCGTCTTGCTTTTCTGCAGCACCTTGGACCATCTCATGAGCGTGTCCCACGATTCTCTGATCTGGTTCCGTTCCGCGGGTGGATAAGTAAAAGAAGCACGTGCGTTTGCATTTGCTGCGGCCCGTGGAGGACTGTTGGAGGGCACAGGCGCGTCCAGGTACATCGAAATGGGCAGAACGCCTGCTTCAGAGGGCTGGTCCTCATCAGGGATCGCCATGACCGCCCCCGTAGCACCCGCAGCAGCTGCTGACAGGAGCATGTCGCGTGCCCCCTCCTGTCCTGCCAAGTCCTGCGGGCTTGGTGGTGGAGGGCTGATCGATTGTGACCTTTCAGTTGCTGCAGAAGGTGCAGCCACCCTGCAAGGTGGTACCTGACACCGTCGGTGGCTGCGCTGCTGATGCCCGAATGCTGGGTATTGGGTGGATCCATGGCTTGCACCATCACTGGTGCCTAGACCGCTGCTGCAGGCGCAGCTGACCTGAGAGACATGGCCTCGGATTGCCTGCTGGTGGAATGCTTGGGCACGCGCAGCGACTGGTGAACTCTGAGGACGGCTGCCAACTTGCGGTGAATGCACCTGGTTTGGCAGCCGAGGCGTCCAAATGGCTGTATGCATTTTTGGTGCTGATTGGGCGCCTGCAGCTCGCCCAGAGGTGATTGACCACACGCTGGATAGCAAGTGGCTTACGTCCCCGGCAATGCAATCAGATAATTGATAAGAAGGGCCAACGTTTACTGCAGCGCTGGCCTGGAACGCCTCCAACAAATGCCACGCATGCGTGGAGCCAGTATCACAGTTGACAGATTTGCATGGAGATCAATCGCTATTGTTTGGGGAATGAGCTGCAGCTCGAAAAAGTTCGATCAAGGACCCCCGTGTGACATCGGTATTGGGGATTGGTTCCAACGCATTGATTTCAACGCACAGAGCAATTAGCCGACGCCAGTGCGTGTCAATTATACGTCTGTGGCAAACATAACAGTTGTGGGGACATGCAATTGCAAAGGAATGGCATGCAGCTGCTGCGCGGCTTGGCGCAGCAGCTGGTGGGGGGGTTGAGCCACACTCCATGTGCAGCTCGTGAGGCAGGGCGCGTGCTCCATGTAGGAGCTGCATGGCACACGAGCAGCATCATGACGCAATGTGCCTCGCTGCACACCAGCACAGCAGCATGCATCTCAGGCAGCACCAGTCCACAGAATGAAAGCGGTGACAAAGGATCAGGGAGTGCGCACCCTCACTTCCCGCGGATCGCATCAGCCAACCCGTACCAGGTGTGTACGGAACGGTGGATACGGCTGATTGCGGGGTTTGTACTCCTATGCTTGTTCACCCACATCTGCTTCGGCTGACCCCATGTTCACAGCATTCCCTTGCATCACCTTGCTCTGCTTCATCCCTGGTCCTACCCACTATGCAGGTGCATCTAGAAAAGGCAGAGGTCTCCAAGGCATGGGATGGACTCATGGAATCAGCGTGGACCCAACTACATGACAGTCCCCTGACCGTAATGCAGCGGCTGATGCTGCAACGGCCGTTCCTGACTTTGCGACGCACCATCTTTAAACCACTGGCAGCACGTGTGTCAGATGTGTCAACACAGATGGTGCAAAACGAGATCGAGGAGAGCTTTGACCGGGATGAGGTAGGGGCCATAATCCACATCCCGTCTCTTGGCAGCCAGCATGCTGATCGGCCTGTTTTCCTTTGCACTTACATTTGCCCTCCTTGGCACCTGCGTACGAACAATGAAGTGCATAGCAGGATGCCAGCTAGCATACATGGCTTGCATGCCGCAGCAGGGGCCTCCACAGTCTGTCACAAAGCAGTCTGCGACAAGAACTTCAGAACTCAGGATTGCCACGATGCTGACGCTCAAGCGCACATGCGCCTGTGTTTTATAAATAACACCACGAACATAACACCACAGACCACAAGAAACTCTTCGCTTTGTCTGCCATGCAGTTTTTGTCGGGCGTCGAGGGTGCCATCGCAACAGTGGTTGAGCGCATCGGCGCGCGTGACTGGGCGGGGCTTCGCGACCTATGCAGCGAGAAGCTGGTGGACCGCATGCGCGTCGCGCTGTGAGTTTGCACAGCAACTGCGTGCATGCCATGCCAGCATGCCATACAGTGAGCTAGCCATGCCTTGCAGAGATCACAAGGGATCACAGTGCCTTCTCCTGTACCGGCACTGGGGCCCCACGCACAGCTGCAATGCATGTTTGCTTTGCTTCCTGAAGCCCACTTCCTTTGTTATCACCCACCACTCCTGCCGGATATGCAATTATGCCTGCAATTATGCTGTTTTATTTATGCACCTCTGGTAAAACCCGGATGCTTGCGTATGCCGGACCACTACAGGGAAGAGCTGCGTGAGACCAAAGAGCTGGAGCTGCATAGCCTGGAGTTGGGCAAGGTGCGGTCGCTAGCGCTGCAGACGATCAACCTGTGGACTGCAGAGAACATCGGCCGCTTCGATGAGCGCTGGGCAAAGGTGGGCAGTGGGGGGAGGGCACAGATGAAGGGCGGGGTCTCAGTATGACTGAACACTGCATGCATTCTGCAGCTGGATACATGAAGCTGGATACATGGGGCTCAGTAAACAAAGCATTGATCTTGCCATGTATGGCTGCCCGTGTACACAACCAATCCCCCTCCCCACCCCGTCTCACTCTGTACTGCCAACCTGTCGGCTGTGTACCGCCAACCATACCGCGGCAGGAGGTGGACGTGTCCACATCAGGCTCCTGGTTGGTGGCCACAGTGGAGGTTGACTGTGACATCAAGGCAGCCTACAGGAGTGCAGACAGTGGCAGCTGGAGTGATGGGGCACTCACGCACACGCAGGAGCTGCTGCGCCAGGGGTCGTGGCTGTTTGTGCGAGGCCCACTACCACGAGGCTCATCTGCCCAGCTGTACTTGCCCTGGAAGGTTGTGAGCTGGTGGTAACGGCGCCCAGTAGGCTGACACCTGAGCTGGCTCCTATCTCTCAGCCACGCACGTCAGATTTCTGTTTTTAGTTGGTGTGGTGGTACAGGGACGGGCGGGCTGGGGCTGCATCAGATTATTCAAGTGGCTGTGCCAAGGCGCACAGGTTGGCAGGAGCTGCCGCATGCCACTGCTGCCGTGTTACAGGCTTGTACATGAAACACATGCTGCCTGCTCTCACATTTGCCTATTGGATCTGCTCCTTAGTCACATCTGGAATACCACTACAGCTACTGCTTCCCATCTGCATTTCCCCAGAACCTCCACCTGCTTTGCACTCACCTCACTCACTCATCATAGATGACATATCAGTGATATCACACTCGACTGAACTCCACTCAGTATGCCATACCGCATGCCTAGTTTGGCGCTTTCTGATGTTACGGCTCACGCCTTCCCTTGTGCGACCAGCGCCATGGGGCGTACAGCCATGAATGCATCCACGACCGCCTCGGTGACCTACAGCCGCATGCAGCATACCACATGTGCGCGTTCAGGCAGAATAGAGACAGAGGCAGAACAGAGACAGCATGCAAATCGCAGTGTCAGGACGCATGCAGCGTGTGAGCTGCAACGAACAGTACCAGTCACATGCACACATTGCACAGTGCGTGCGGGGGGGGACCGTCACAGCAGCCAGGCGCGCCACCTACCACTGCACGCGCCGCCTGGTGGCGTGCGACCATGTCACTCAGCACCTTGACCAGCTCAGCCTTTACCTCACCTGTGTGCAGGCGGTAGAGGGCGAGGGGGGTGTCCCAGTAGGTGGACACATTTCAAGAGCCTCAACAGTTCGCATGCACCCTTACAACATTACAGACCAGGATACGTTCAGGTCCAATTCAGCAGCACAGCAGATGGCGGGCCAGAACAGATAACACACGTGCATGTCCCAACACTCCCGCCTGGCCCTCTCAGCTGCTGAAGCCCACATCCAGTCAATCCTTGGCCCTCCTTGGCTGCTGGGAAGGACCATCGCTGTTCATTGCTATCATCCCAGCACAGCAGCAGCCCACCCTGCCCCGCTGCTGCCCCTGGCCGCGCACCTGTGAGCATGCGCCCCGAGCCGTACTCGCGCCCAATGTGCGCGACCTTGGCGTCGTCCTCCATGAAAAAGTTGAGGTACTTGTACGCGACGTCTACCTGCAATACAGGAGGCCAGTCGGCATGCAGCCATGCTTGGGAACCAGACGTATGGGTGTGCCATACCAGGCAGCATCTGATCGGTCCGGATGGCACCTGAAACCAGATACTGCATGTGTGTAGAAGTGCAGGTGGGCTGGAGTGGCTGCCGCACGTGGCACCCCAGACTTGCGTGCTTTGACTATGAGGGTGCGCATGACAGATGGCGTGCCAGGCTGCGTGGCGTGCATGCTACTCAACCGTGGGGACAGGCACCTGGCAGCATCAGTTGGAAGGGGAATGTCAGATAAGCGCAGCCCAGCGGCAGGTGCATCTGTGGCAGTTCTGTTGTTTGGGGTTGAGCGGTACCCACCTCCACAGGAAGCTTGATCCACAGGAAGATCAGGGCATCGCAGCACCCCTAATGGGAAACGCTGTAACAAGTCAAGGTACCCACCTCCAAGTCGGCGCCCTTTGCCCGGTGCTCCTCGATTGTGGCCCGCCCCCCTGAGAATGCGTACTTGTTGACCTGCCATGTGACGATGTGTGGCATGCGGGGGGGTGTTGGAGCAGACCTGAGTTGACTCCTTGCATGAGCACGAGCACGAGCACTACACAAGGGTCAGGCACATTAGTTTGTGGATGCAGACCACGCTCTGAGCATGTGAGCTATGCACGGTTTGAACTGACTCTGTTGTCCACCAGGTAGCACCAGAATGATGATGTGATTCAGGCCCCACCTTGTTCTTGATCTGTGTGGGCGTGTCTGACACAAAGATGGCGCTGTTCGTGTCCGACGCGCTCATCTTGCCGCTCTCTCCCTGCAGCAACATGTTATACATCAACACATGGCTCATGCACAGTGTGAGCAAGCAGCAGGACACGGCAACGTGCATGGTATGCACATTACTAAGGTGTGTCACGCCCAGCAGACAAGTCTGCGATCTCTGCAGCTGCGGCTGCATTAGTAGTTATGTTGGTGGCTGAAACCAAAAGTGGACGAGAGCCCATATGTCAACAGCCAGAGGAACAGCCCAGAGAATCAAGCACTAGGCCAGAAGTGCCAATGCGCTTGGCCCACTCTGCCGCCACCCTACCTGCAGCGCGGGGAAGAAGCGTGACTCAATGAGTGCTGGCTTCTGCTGGCCTAGCCGCGGTGCCACGTCACGCGTCATACGAAAGTAGGGGTCCTGGTCGATGGCGCACGGGATGAGGCAGCGCACGTCCTTGCGCGTGCCGAACATGTGGGGGAAGCAGTCGGGGAACGACGGCGCAGCCTGCAGGCATCAAGGGACAGGGGTGAGGCACAGTTGACAGGGAAATTCCATGAAGAGAAGGGTGTCAGCGGTTGCACATCCTGTCTCGTATGCAGCTGCACGCAGTGCATGCCTCCACCTGCTGATCCTGTAAAGCTCTGCTCTGTGTGTATGTCACGCCAGCCACCCCCTGGTGCCACAACCAACGGCCACAGCAGCAGCACGCGCCACTTTGGTACAGCAGCTGCCCCGGACGTAAACCCAGAGCTATCAGCCACCACGAGCTGACAGTACACACAGCTGGGTCAGTTGGGACGATCGTACACAGTCTGATAGTACACACAGCCGGGTCTGTACACACAGCTGGGTCAGCCATCGCCAGCTGACAAAAATTGATCGATGTCACAGCCGCACCTGCACAGCGGGGAACGCGATCTTGCCGATGTAGTCGTCCATGCCCAGGCCGAAGATGCCACGCACCTGGTTCATCGTGACGCACCTGAGCAGCAGCGCATCAAAGGGCAAAACAGCAGGCGGACTCATCGCTGATGACCAGCAGGCGCCAGCGGTGTTGGCACTGCCGGCCTCAGCAGGACACATGGGCAAACACAGCCCCTGCACACGGTCTTGTCTCGAGAAACAGCACGGTAGCCCCTGCCCCACCCTCCCACCCGCCCGCTCCATCCAGCCGTGCGCAGCACATGCACACCAGAGGCGAATCAGGCGATAGCTCCTGAACCACGCTTCGACATGTTTGGGTTTCATGTTTGGGTTTGCATGCCTTCGGCCTCACCTCTGGATCTGCACGATGTTGCGGTAGAACGCGCCCCCCACATATTCAAAGTCCGAGAAGATGAATGTCTTGGATACATCAAAGCCACATGCGATAATGTCCTTGGCGTTCTGCGGGTATGCACGCATGCGGGCACACGTGGGCGTAGGGGGCGGTGCATCAGGCGTCAGGATCGCAAAGCGCCCAGCTGTTGCAAGCTATCTCTTCGACGCAGCAAACTCCCGATATGCTGGAAGTGTATCGCCCGGTGGCCTGACGCAGCTGACTGTACAGCGCCTCACTGCCTCCTGCTGCTGGACCATGGACCTGGGCTGCGTGGGACTGGTCAAAGCCGTGGAGAGGCAGCTGCATTTCCAGAGCTCCAGACAGATCCCTGTGGGTTCGCTGAAAATCAAAACGGACGTTGTACAGGCGAGTTCGTACAGTTGTGCGCAAGGGCCCCTACACCTGTCTGCGCCATCATGCGCCCCACCTCGCGTGCAAGGCGGCGCGCCTCATTGATGTCCAGCCCCTTCCACAGCGACTTCTCGTCATCAGTCAACTGAATCACGAGCGGCACATTGAATGCGTCCTACATGCGCGTTGGGAGACAGGACACACAAGTCAATCTTTACCAATATCTGTCACAAGGACACAACACACACAGCACACTACAGGAAGGGCAGGGACACAGACGTGCATCGGTTTGAGCTGTGGCATTTTGGCACACTGGTGGCTGAGTGCAGCACATCCCTACGTATTGCCTGCAGCCCAAATCAAGCTGGCCGCCGTCCCAGATGTCAGAATGTGCGTGGTTTGCCCCAAGGCCTGTAGCTGCCCTGTACCCATTCTTGCCGCTCCCAATCACACGCCTCTTAACCCCACCTGCAGGTACTTAGTAAACATGAAGGGCACCAGATGCCCCAAGTGAAGCGCCTCGGAGGAGGGTCCCTGTGAGAAGGGGGTGTGGGGTTGGGGGCCACCTCATGAGCGCAGAGGTGGCGTATGTCATTCTTGCCATACAAGTGACGGCCTGTGTGCTGATTCTTGCTTATAGCAATGTGCGACATGCGGTGCTGCTGCACTGCACAGAGCAGGGCTGCCGCAGCATCGAAGCCAGTTCAGCAGTGAGACGGATCACAAACCATGCCCATGACAAAGCAGAGGAGTTACTATGACGATAGCAGATGCCAAACGTTCCAACATGTATTGACGACCCCATGCGGCATGCAGGGTAGAGACTCACTCGACCAGTGTACAGGTAAAAAGGGATCCCCTGCTCGTAGCAGTTCAGAATCTCTTGCAGGTCGCGGTGTGCGAAGAAGATCCCACGCTTGAGGAATGGATGTGCGGGGCGGTTGGTTACCCGCTCAATCCTGCATGGCCATGATTCACCACATGCACTGTGAGCTGCCTGCACAACCTGTGCTGCACACCCTGTGCCGTGTAAAATGTGCTGTTCTGTGCTTTTGTTTGATCAGGTCAGACAGGACAGATTGGACACTTGAAAAACAGATGAAATCAGAGCATTGCTGAGGTCCCTGCTGGGCCATGCTCAGCCGCAAGCTGTGCATCTCTGCGCATGCTCCCTGCCAAGCAGGCTGTGCATCTCTGCGCATGCTCCCTGCCAAGCAGGCCTCGTGGCGCAGCACCTTGCCACTAGATCCTCGTTCAGCTTGGTGCACCCGAACTGCGCATAGCAAGCGCAGCACCAGTAGCCACATGCGTAAGCAACACGCACAACAGGCCCTGAATCCATCGTGTGTTGCCCCCAGGTTGGCCATACACTGCCCTGCCCATACATGTCAAGTGCATGGTACATGGGCACACCATCCTGCATGCCTTGCATCTGCCACGCACCTGCTCCACCAGCTTGTTGTAGTCAATCTTGCCATCGGCACCTCCTTGGACGTTCCAGGGATCGATGTGCTGCAGGCGACATCGCAGAGGGTAGGGCATACAGTGTGTCCTAATGGATCTACGCAGCTGGATGAACAATAATATGAATTGGACTAATAATCTACATTCGTGAGTATAGAACTGGTGAGTTGCTCCAGCAGACCTGCTCCTGGGTGGCAGCACCCTCGTCCACCTGAGCCGGGGCTCCATTTGGGTGTTCCTCCGGCATTTTATGTTTGCTAGTTCAACCGTGAGGCCGCCGAAAAGTGCCACCTAAATCCGGTGAGGGAACCTGTGACCGGTCCCTTCGTGTGTCGTGTGGGCCGCCAGGGTGCTGCTCATGCACCAGACGCGTATGCAGGGACTGCACGCCCTGAGCTCCCTCAGTTGACGGGGTCAACGTGTTCTCCAACGCGCGCATGAACACAAACAAACAATGAACCAGCTAGTATCAAATTACCTTAAAATTAGCAACGATATCGGGCAGGCGAACCCCATTCCAGAGCTCCTTTCATGCCTGTACGTTTGTGTTGCCAGCTTGCAGCTGCTTGCATACCTGCAAACGCTGGTTCCTTGTCAGATGCCCAACTGGGTGGTGCAGCGCACAGGGTTTTGGGTGCCACCTGACGTGACCTGACACCCTGCGTTGTGAACACACAGGTCCGCCGGTATCAAGACATGCTCCATCTCGGCGCCCACGGAGACGTTGTCCGATGGGCAGGTCATCTCGCTGTGTGCCGTGCTGCCGCTTAGCAGCATCGATGAGCTGACATTTCACAATCTCAACCTGGTGCGCTTGCCCATGGAGTCCCACGTGCATGGGGTTACAGCAGCTGCACACGCAATTTGTGCAGCACTGCTGATGGTAGCGCAGCCAGTGGCCCGCATGCAGAGAGTGGCCCGCCACGCAGTACGCGCACACGCATGCACACACGGCCCGACATTGAGCGCACCACAGTAACTCGGAGCGCAAGGGAATGTGAGCTCAAATAATGCAGCGGCTGGGCGTGCTTCCCACGCGCACAGAGCTTCGGCACCAAGGGCAGCCTCACTGCGTATGTGCTGTCACGTGCAGAACATCAACTCTTGGACAGCCATCGCGGATGCATGCTCGAAGAGCAAGGCCCTGCAGAAGCTGTCTTTCAAGGACTGCGCCTTCAAGGAGGGTAGGTGCTGGCAGCAACTGGGAGCGGTGGGCGCGTGCACTGACCTGTACAATGTGCCTTGACCCAAGATGCAGGCACTTATGGTGCTGCTGGGTGTTGCGTGTCATGCATGTGTGCGTGCACAGGCCAGGGGCTGGCGGCTTTCGCCCGTGCCATCGGCTCTGCGGAGGTCCAGGTCGTGGACATTGCAAACTGCAAGCTGGTGAGTCAGGGGTTCAGGGCATGCACAGCGCAGGTGTCTGACGGGCATACTGCGGGTGTGCGGTTGTGCCACATGTGGTCATTCATGCAACACTGCACACAGCCGCCCGCAAGCAGTGCCTGAAGGTGTACCTCCCCCTTCTGAATGCATGCAATTCTATGCAGGGCGACGAGTTTGCATCCACGCTGGCTGACAGCAGCCTGCTGCGTGGCGACAAGCTGTCTACACTGCGCCTGGCCGCATGCAATGTATCTGACGAGGGTGTCATGAAGCTGGCCAAATCACTTGAGTCAGTGGGCATGATGAGCAGCCTCAAGGTCATGGACCTCAGCTACAACCGCATCGGCGACAAGGGCGCGTGCGCGCTTGCGGCTATGCTGGTGGCGGAGGGCGTGCAGTCTTCGCTGCCACTGCAGGCGCTTGAGCTGGAGGGCAACCTCGTGAGTGGTGTGGGCACACCTCGGAGCAGGGGCTGCATCAAGGGGGAGCTGGGTGCATGGGCTCTGTTGGGCCTGGGGAGGGCGCAGGGGTGGATGGGGGTCAGGGCGGTGGAGGGTACAGTCACTGAGGGACACAGAAGGTCCTAGCAGGGGCTGCCTGCATCCAATGCATGTGTGTGTGGCACCCACTACCCATCATGGCCCACCCATGGGACAGGGGCACTGGAAACAAGCTCGCCCCTGCTCCTGCTGCTGCTGCTGCTGCGTTGTGGCCATGCAGATGACGGACGTGGGCGGGCTGGCGCTCGCGCGCGCTGCCAAGGGCGCGCTTGTCATGTCCCGCCTCAACATCTCACTCAACAACCTCACGGACGCCACGCTACACGCACTGGCCGAGGCCCTGCGCTTCAACACGGGCACCCTGAAGGAAGTGGCGGCAGCTGGGGCCCGTGCTATGGAGGACTCGGCAGTTGCACTCATCCGCGCGGCCGCGCGTAACAACTCGCTGCAGCTGCTGGACCTGCGTGGCGTGCCACTGGGCGCCGAGGGCGTGGCCCAGCTGTGCCAGATGCTGCGCTACACGGCGACGCTGAACACACTGCGCGTGGATGTGGAGAGCCGGGAGGGAGCCGAGGCAATCGCGCGAGAGCTGCCCAACAACCGCTCGCTCATGCACCTCACGATTGGTGGGCCGGTGCCCGAGACGCTGCTGGCCCAGATGAGTGAGATCCTTGCGGCTAATACAATGCGCCACGCGTCCACGTCGCCCGCGCGCTCGTCGCCCCACATCCATGCGTGGATTGAAAACGCGGCGCTGGGAAAGAGCGTGAGCGGCCACGCCGCGTTGTCGGCGCGCGGCCACCACCAGCACCGCAGCTCCCGTGCCTCGAACGCGGGCCGCTCGCGCTCGCCATCACCCGGCCCAGGCTTGCGCAGGTGTGGCCTGGGGTGTTCTGTGGTTTGCTTGGGGTGTGGCCTGATGGGGTGGGGTGGGGTGTGTGTGTGCGGGGTGTCCATGTTGCACGGGGGGGGTGGGGCACAGGGGTGGGGGAAAGGTACGCTTGCCAGAGGCCTGTATGCTGCTGGGTATATATACATATATGTGTATATATGGTATGTATATATATATATATGTGTATGCTGCTGGGGCAGGGGGTGGTCAGTACGAGATCTGATCTGATGGGAAGCCTGCTGGGCCAGCTAGCTGCCTGCGATGCCAGCATGCCATCCATTGCGAGCCTGATGCTCATGGGGTGACGTCATGTATGCGACCTGTGTGACTGAGTCGGCCCCCGTGCTGCTCTGCTGCCCACGCCTGCTGCTGCAGCCCGCGCTCGGACGCCGGGGGCTCGGTGTACTCCCACGGCACCTACACGACGCAGCGCACCGCGCGCACCGCGACCACGTACCTGTCCTTCCAATTCTCCCAGATGAGCCGCAAGACTGGCATCTCATCCTCCCCGCTGCGAATCTCCACGTCCCTAGCTGCCGGAGGTGCGGCTGAGAAGGCGGCCGTCATCTTCCGGAAGCACGACGTGAACCAGGACAACTTTCTGAACCGGGATGAGATGCTGGCGGCGCTGCAGGAGGTGGGCGTGTTCAATGGCATCCGCGCTAACAAAGTCGGTGAGTCTTGGCCCTTTTTACGTCGTTTGTGGTGTGTGGGGGAGCCGGTGCGGGAAGTGTTTGTGTGTGTGTGTGGGGGGGGGGCGGCTGTGGGCCTGATGCACAGCATCGCCTCGCTGCAGCAAACATCTCTCAGCAGCCAGCTAATAATAATAATAATAACACGGCGTGTCACAGATGTGTCTGCATGTGCAGCAGCCAGCTGCTTGTATTCAATTCAGGCAAGGCTCCCCAAGCACGGCTGCGGGCGCTGGTACTGCCGGTACTGTTCGCGCGTGCGGGCAGGTGCCCAAATACAATGTGACGCACGCCGCAAGGGCTGCTGCACCTCCCCAATCCATCCCATATTCTCACCCTGCGCTGATTCAACCTTGCTGCCCAACTGCCCTCCTTTGGGGCCGCCCTGCAGGTCGCCTGCTGGACCACGAGTTCAAGAAGGCGGACTGGGACAATGACGGCAAGATCAGCCTACAGGACTTCATCTCCTATTATGAGAAGATCGCGTACTACCAAACGCAGTTGGCGCGGGAGGGCCGCATCCGCTCCGCGTCTCACAAGCACGCGATTCCCGTGGGAACCGAGAGCAACATCGCGCTCAAGCGCGTGTTCAAGAATTACTGCAAGTTTGCGCTGGGCCAGGGCCGTGTGTACGCGCAGGAGGGCGTGCCCCACATGAACGCGCAGCAGTTCCACCGCCTGTGCCAGGACGCGGGCTTCGTGGAGCCAGAGGGCCGGCTGTCGACGACGGGGGTGGATGTTGTGTTTTACCGCTACCGCCCCGCGGGCGCTCGGCGGCTGGGCTTCAAGGAGGTGCGTGCGCGGTGGTGGTGCATGTCCCATGGGGGGGGGCACTTCGGCTGTGCGGCTTGGTCAATGTGTGTTGCCGCGCTGCATGTGTTGCTAGGCGGGAGCATGGACACACGCCGTGAGCTGACATGGCAGGAGCAGTGCGTGCAGTGTGTGCGTGTTTAGTAGGGACGGGGAAAGCTGAGGAGGGGGCGGGGTGGGGGATGGGAGGGGGGGCAGGGGCAGCAGCTGCTGAGACTGGGGCTGGGAGATAGCCTACCCTGGGGCCCTTTGCTGCCAGGGTGTGTCTGGACGCTCCACGCTGCACCAGCGCTCGGGCAGCCCCAGCACCAAAGCCCCCATGTGCGGACACCGTGCCCTCAAGGGTGACTCACACCCACCCAAAACACGGCCGAAACGACGCTCCCCCTGCCCATGGCCGTGCACGCTGCAGTTTGTGGAGGCGCTGGCGGCGGTGGCGTACGAGGCGGGGCTTCAGTTTGAGGACGTGATGGTCGCGCTGGGCTGCCGCGGCCCCAACCCTCTCACACCGGAGGGCTCGGCACGCAACAGCGAGGCTGGGGCACCGATGGGCGGGGCGCGGCCCACCCAGGAGGAACTCCTTGGTGACCCATCCTTTGTGGGGGCGTTCGGGGTGGCGGGGCTGGAGGCGATCCAGGAGGTGCCAACGCCACTGGCGGGTGGTGTGGCGATGGGGGCACCGGGCGGTGGAGGCATGGGTGGCGGGGCAGCTGCCGGCGGCAAGGGCGTGAAGAAGGGGAAGAAGAAGAAGGGGGCGCCGAACGCCAATGCCGTATCCAACCCGCTGTTCGAATCGACAGACGGGCGGCAGGTGCTGACGTCCAGCTTTGACCTCTCGGGCACCAAGGCAGCCAACGCCAAGGTGTGTTGTGTTGTGTTGTGTTGTGTTGTGTTGTGTTGTGTTGTGTTGTGTTGTGTTGTGTTGTGTTGTGCCCTTGTGTGGTCCTTGTGTTCTGCCCTTGTGTAGCCGCGCAGCTGCTGCGGCCGGCCGCTGGGCAGGCTGGCACTTGTGAGCATACCATACTCAGAGTAGTACTTTAACAATTCAGGTATTCAGTACTGATGCTGAGCTCCTCCTTGCTCTGCGGCCTGTACGGTCCACCTGCAGGCGGTGACCGCTGCGAGCGTGGCGGCTGAGGCGCGCTACCGCATGGAGCTTGAGGCGCGGCTGGCACAGCTGGAGGGGAAGCTGACGCTGGTGGCCAGCTCAGCTCTGAGCGCGCAGTCGGCGAGCGCGGCAGGTGCGTGCGGCCGCCAGAGTGTGTGTGTGTGTGTGGGGGGGGGGGGCGGGGG